>OZ016505.1:14871987-14904487 GCA_963966595.1 Physocephala rufipes | reverse complement strand
TTACCTATTATTTATTTTATAATTAGTCATTACCTATTATTTATTTATTTTATAATATAATTTTTTGTTTTATTTTATACTATTTTTTTATTATGCTCTATACCATTTCTCTTTAGTTTTTATTATTCGTTGTCGCAAAGCCTTGCTAAAATTTTTAAGATACTAAACCTCCCAATGGTTCTATCAGTGGTCGTCTGTTTACTTTTTCTCAAAATATTATGGAAATGTGAAAGCAAATTCGAACGCCAGTTTCATGAATTCACCTGAACTACTCACCGGAAATTAGAAATATTGTTGCCAACTATAGCTCCTAACAATAAGTGGATTTTGCGCAACTTTAACTTCGTAGTTATTTTCGTTGTCGTTGTTGTTGTTGTTACTGCTGATATTGTTGCAGTTTTGCTTCTACACTATAAAAAATTCATATACACATAAACACAAGCATATAAACAGACTATTTAAAATGAGAGTGTTGCCTCTTTTTCCACCCTTTTTCTATTCGTTTGACCACTATTCAGAACTTTTTTAATCCTTCGCTCATTTACGGTTGAAAAATTAAATGTTAACAAAAATTTGCACCTTTGCACTTGACGGACGCACAACATTTAATTAAAGATTTGAAAACTTTTTTTTATTTTTTGACTTTTGTGTTAATTGACGTTGTTGCAACCAGAAAAGTGGTTGTTGCCAAACCGAAGTAAAATCGATTTCAATGTTTTCATTTTAATGTTTAAGTTCTAAAACGAATACTAAATATTTTGTTAAGAGAAACTAATTGTGAATTTTTTATGCGCATTCACAAACAATCACGAGCACACATACATACACACGCCTACGCAAACTTGTCCAAATACTTTCGGGAACGTTTATTCAACCCCGAAAATTTTTTACTTCAGCCACCGCCCCAATTTCTTCTCTATTTCCTCCCGTTTTCTTCCCCCCATAATGATTAATCCACCTCACTGTATACTTGCCACCTTTTTGCAACGCCAACCAAAATAAATACAATAAAAGCACACACAAATCTACACTTTAATCGATAGTAATCACCGCGCTATATTACCGTTAAACGTTGTGCACCTTCGAAAGTCTCTCGCCTTACTGGATGACGAACTGACTGATGATGGGGAACAATTTGTGAAATTGGAAAATAAAGTAAGCTTGGCTGAGAACACAAGCGCAGCGAATACAATGACGATGACGATAATGATTGCAATGACGACGATGACGACGTTGTCTAAATTAATAACTTCCGCCCTTCTCTCTTTAAAGTTTGCCCGACTTTCTTTCTCTCTCTCAAAATTTTCTCTGTCGCAAATAGAGTTTCACTAAAGCCACCCGTAGTATTATATTCTTCTACAATCATCCACCGATCCCACCGCTCTCTTTTATAATTACTTCTATCAAAATAACAGGTCTATCACTGAATTTCAAAGTCCGTCAGTCGTCTGTCCACCAACCAATGTGGCTTCAACTTCCATTTTTCCTTATATTTTTGAGGTCGTGGTAAAATATTTTTAATACATTTCACAATGTTTCTGCCTGAGAGACAGACTGAAAGGCAGACTGCAAGAAAGAAAAATATAATAAAGCAAACATTTTCATAATTTTATCGTTGATAAAATTGTTGTCGATACTGCTATTGCTGTAATTGTTATCGTTGTAGTTACTCAAATTGGTGATACTGCTATATAAGAATGCCTGTTGATATTGTTGTTGTTGTTGCTATAGTTGTTGGAAGTTAAAAGTACACGTAGTCGTCCCTCTTTGAATATTTAGTTGTACGACAATTTCGGATGCGTGCGTTGGATTGGAAATTTACAAAGCTCTCTCTCTCTCTCGCTTGATTTGTGCCCTTACATTTCGAAACTTTTCTCATAAAGCCTTTGCTGCTCATGCGCGTTAACGAAGAAAGGAAAATAGATTACAACCAAATAAGGGTAGGCTATAATCCCAAACGTTTTGTTGCTGTTATTTGCTTGTCTTTGATTAAGAGGATTGCGAGAAAATATTGTAAATATTTTATAAATACTTACAGTAATAAATATAAGCCTAAATATCTATAGAATTTATGGATAGTGAATATAATTCCTCCGACTTTCGTTTCGACAATTTCTTCGATATTCCCGAATTTATTTATAATCTTTCAAACAAAACAAAGTATGGCGAGAAGTTATCATTAAAAATAATAAAATATGTTAATAAAATAGGCAAAAACAAGACAATTCAGATAAACGCAATGTTTATGATTATTCAACATAAAAATGTTCCGATGGAAAATTAAAATTTAATTCTGTTAACGCGTTTGTGTCGTTGCCTCTCTACTTCGTAACGCATATGCCTTTAACTCTCTTTCTTCAATGCACCCGATTCACTACCCATCGACTCGAGCTTTACAACATTACGTTCTTTGCGAGACACGTTCAATCTCGTTACTCGCTCAAAACTTTCTGAATTCAGCAATAGGTTAGATTGTCTCTGAAACCATAGAAGTGATAGTTAACTAAAACTACAGAACGCGTAGTTAATCGCTGTGAGTAGTGTAAACCCATTGAAACGAACGCTAAAAAATATCTTTCTAGAACCATTCAACACCACGGGATAACCTTCTACATCGAATATTTTCTACTTTCATATTATTTAAATAACTAAAAATATGGTTTAAAAAAGCACTAAAAATAATTGCTTTTTATAGCTAAGAAACGACTTGTAAAGTTGGTTGCCGAAATCAACCAAAATTTTTGATGCCATTTTTATGAACACAAGCCTACTCCTCCACTCATTCCGACAACGTAATTTTTTTAGTAGTCCTTGAGGATTGGGAACCAAATAAGAGTGATAAAAATGATGGGCAGAGTGCGTGGATCCAATTATGGATGTTTTGATGCAAAATTAATTTTACAGAAATCCTATAAAATTTTTTTGAGCATCGTGACTTTGGATAACCCTTTAGAAATATGTGGATATAAAAATATTTTCATCAAAATATTTTTCAAAAATTGTTGGGAAACGTCATAAAACGGTACGATCACAGAGGATGATTTTTTAGCAAAAATGTTTTAATTTTTAGATTTTGAAATACCCGAAAGGGGATTTTGGGCAACGTGGTGTTGGGAATGGGTCATTTTTATGCCCCTAGAGAGTGATTTTTTTCCTCAGAGGAAATGTCATAAAACTTTTTTTGACGTAACGGATGATGGGTGCGCACCAAAGCAGTGATCATCCGCGGATTTTTCCATAAGGGTATTTTTCAAAAATCGCCAAGAAATATAAAAAGTTTCGCATTCAATTTAAAAAGACTTAGTTTGTTTCGCAATCTTTGAAAGAACGCCCAGGGGCAGATTTCTTCTACCTTATCACGTCCTGGCTTTTACAAATTACAAGGCTGCAAATTTATTATTTAACCTCCGCTGAAAACACAAATTCCAATCGAAGAGCGGTCATAATTGAGGTGGGTAACGGGAGCGGATATACCGTTGTGTTGTGTTCGTTGTGATACCTTTTCCGAATGGCATTGGCCAGTGGAAGTACCAAGTAAGAAAAACTTAGTTAAGCTCTGTCAATAAAAATTTTAATGGGTTCTTTAGGTAAAATGTTCTGGCCATTTTTTCAATACCATGTTGGATTTTGGCAGCACACAATTTCCGCTAAAATTTCAAAATAGCTATTTCCATAATACACTATGTCATTTCCAAATGATGTAGTCAATTTTCAGACGTAGTTGAAATCACAAACCATCAACAAATCTCTTTCTTCACTTTTGTTGTTTTACAAAAATGTTAGCCAGTCAATAATTTTGGTTATTATAGACACGAACCCCACCAGAATGAAGTTCGTCTTTGTAAACTTGGTTTCAATTCCAAGAAAATTCTAAGAAAAAATTGAAAAATTTTTCTTAAAAAGCTTCATTAAACCTTTGTTTTTTGTTGCCATCCTTCATTTTACGCGTCTCAGGTACAAAGCCTTAAAATATCGTACCCTACGTCTCGGTTGCCGGGTAGACGCCTAAAAGTCTGCATCCTTAATTTTGAAGAATTTCGCCCTCTTGCATCTTCCTTGCATGATTCGTTCAATAACATTTTACATATTACAGTGGGTGCATTAAACACCCACTCGCAATCTTCGCCACTGCATCTTCCCCTTATCCGTTGCAAAAATTTCTCACTAAACTTTTGCAACCTTGAAGGATCCTGATGAACTTAAACAACCACTCCCATCAACACGCTTTTTCAACGATTTTTGTGTTTTGCGTTCGTAGGTAACAGAGTTCACTGAAAACTGTCCGGAGAGCCGAACTGTGTTCGACAGCGCGACTTAGTCTTTTGACGACAGAGGAATAAACCAAAGATGCAAACAAGGAAACAGGAAAATAAAACAGCAAATTAAACGATATCACACCCTACCGACGACAACCAGATGTACTCTCATACATTTTCAAACTCGAGTGTTTAATTCCTTATTGAAATTCAAATTAGGAGAACAATGATCTTGCGTATGAGCGGAAGGGTGGTGAAGGATGATCTGGTGAATGCTTTCAGTGGTGAGAAAAAGAAATGGAAAAGGAGGAAAAACCAAAACAAAACAAAAAAAAAAAAAAAAAAAGAAAAAGAAATCGAACAACTGACACAGCCCCAGGCAAATTATTAAACAGAAATATATTTAAATTCTGTAGAAGTATAAGAAACCGTTGGTGTAATGGAAAATGCTACACGTGTTGCCTTGGGTAATCATGCTGCATATTTTATGCCTACATCTCCCAGCCGGCTAGTCAACACGAACTTTCTATATATCAGTCTTCGAACAAAACGAAATCGTAACTGAATTCATTTTACTTCCTTTGTATACGTCTTCGATATCTCAAAGAAATTTAATTTAAATATTCTTAAAAGAGTTTTGCAAATTTCTTTTCATTATGATGCCAATGAATGATCCTTAAGTTCTTTCTAGATGAAAACAGAATTATAATTATATTTGCTATGCAAGATATGTTTATGTCACGAATAAATAGATTGAAACTTGTTTGCAGAATATGGCTGGTAGTGAGCAGACGATTAACAAGGGCGCAAGCGCAAAGGCAACAACAACGGCGATATTGTGCCTCATGACTTTGAAAATATATGAACCAACCACGTGAGATATTTCATAACTATGCATGGATTGACAGACCACGTACTCCCATAAGTTGTGACTTTATAGCAAATCTATCCCTTCCCACTCCCTCCCTCATTAAAATGAATTTAACAAACAGACCTAGTTAAACTCATCATCTTCTCGTTATAAGCTAATGACGAGTAGACCACCGGATCATCGGTATCCTTTCAAAACTGGCTTCACAAATGCACACAAATAAATATTTTTCAATAATTTCCTATTTATCCAACAGAAGGAGTAAAGCCGATAATATAAGTAAAACCTTAACTAAATGGAATTTACAAAAACAATACAGTGATTGAATAGGTGAATCACATCTGAATTTACTACGAACAAATCCTTAGTTAAACTAAACTGTCATGGAAATTTTAGAGATATGATTTTTACGACGATAAACTCTGTGGCCAAATCATAACTCATTTAATTTACTCAAATAATGAATTTAGGTGAATTCCATTTTTTTCGTCAGTATATTTTCGTCAATTATTCCGGCAAAAATGAAGCATCCACAATCAATCAACTTTTGAGACTTATAATAGTATCTAAATATGTACACATTATATGCACGTATATAATACAGATATATTCATTTTTGTATTGCTCAATACGTTGAAGAAAATTTAGTTCACTTGAGACTCTATTCGTAGAATCCACCGCTCAGCAGAAGATCTTGGTAGTACCGCGCAACTAGTTTTTCTTTAAAATTGAAACAGCTGCAACAAAAACGACAGCGATGACAGCATTAGTAAAGGCAGCGAGCATCAGCTGCAACGATAGCAGTGATAGCATCCAGTATACATTTTTGTTTAATTAAATAATTTTATCTTAGGAAAATATTTTACGAATAGAATATCCTTTGTTGGAGTTCACAAATTTCAACAAAAAAAAAATATGAATCAATTTATAATGATGAATTTTGAATTTCCGTTCTACTTCACCACTCACAATCGTCCTCATCCTGTCGTCATCCTGAAACAACGAGAGTTTGCTTGACGATGCTTCTAAAATAAAGAGTAGTAGCAGACTAAAAGCAATATCACCTCAACTATCGGAAAAGCATAAAACTTCAATAATAATAATAATAATAATAATAATAATAATAATAATAATAATAATTATAATTATAATTATAATAAGAGGAAGAATAACCACTATAAAATATTACTAACAACAAGAGCAATAGAAACAAATGCAAGAGAAAGGGCAAGTATGGCAAGTATTCAGAAATGATACCAGTAAGAACGTACCGCAAATTCGACTAACTTGGAAAACCGAAAGGAAAAAAAGGGAAAAAATTACCCGTGAATTACTCTTTTTGTGGACTACCTATATATTTTTACGAACATATATAAACATAAACATATAAATATTTCTCACAGACTCTTATTCGCAATCAATATTTTCTGTCTTTTGTAGTTTTCCCTTAAAGTTTTACTGATCATAATTTTCTCTGGTAACCGCAAAAATCTATAGGGAGATAATAAAAGAATAACCGAAACGATAATACCCACGACAACAACAATAACCGCCACCGAATCGAACTTTTGCACCGTGCACCGTACAATCACATCGGTATTCTGCAGTAGGCAGCTGCTGTTGTTGCTACGAGTACTATTCGATTCCGTGCAGACAGATCAGCTTTTGCTCAAACTTCCTGATTTGTTCATAAACTAAAATGATGATATGCTTCAATACTCATAAATACTATTAAATCTAAATGGATTCATTACGATATCCAAGGTTTTTATAACAATCAGACAAATCAGAAACTTCGACTGTATCTGCAAACAAACTACCGAAATGTACCGGCAGAAAATACAAAACCATTCATTGACAAAACGTCCGTCCTAAACATAATTTTAATTTGTGGCAAAATCGTTTAGCCTCTAAAACCAGAAACTAATCTTGTAATAAATACTTAATTTGAGTAATTGCACATTCACCAACCCAATTTCCTCCAACGGCATCAGAATTCAGGAACAGAATCACTTAAATGAAGGGATTATCAGACTCCCTTACTGTGGCAAATATTTCCAGCACTAGCAGGACTGATAAGAGAAAGGAACCAGGGGGGGGGAGAGGGCAATACGACTATTGTTACGGACAGGAACACTCACATCTACTCCCATGCAATATAAAAGTGTTTCCAGAATCGAACAGCGTCTGGAAAATAATAAGGATATTTTATTACCTTCGAATTGCAAGATTCCACCTACCTACCCACAAAAAAGTCCCAGACTCCTCCAGAAGTGGTGCTGTACCAACATTGCTTTTATCGCCAATTCAAAACTGGTTCATATCCTTTAGAAATGTACAAGATTTTGCTCAGTGCACAAATTTGCTTGGCGCGCAATTTAATTATTTTATATACGTCATCTGTAAATGAAATTTCAAGCGAATTGCGTTATCATCCCTTGGGAAGACTAGACAATAACAGACTTCTGCGACGTGCGAACAAGGAGAAAACGACCAATACAAAGTCCTTTGGAGAGATTTTTAATAAAACTTGCTAATTATAATAAAAAGCGACAGAAGGTGAAGGACAAAACATTCAGATGGGATTCCTATTCTATAAAATTTTACTTCTTTTATATTTTAGTATAAAAAAAAGTTTAATTTGAATAAACTAAAGAGTGTCTAAGTTTTCAATTACTGTGCCTAAAACAAGGGCCGATTATTCTACGTCCCAGTGGAAAAGCATTAATAATTTTTTAATAATTTCTTGTGAAAAAAATTGGCTGAGTTCACATCGCAATCGGTATTGATTTAAACGTCACGTAAAAATTCCAATTGTTTCTAAAGGAGTCCTTTTTGGTGCGATATCCCAGGAAAGCATCTTAACTCGTTTTAACATTTCAGCAGAAATGAAAAAAGGTTTTTTAATAGATCTTCATTTAAATGCATCAATTGGAAAAATTTGTCACGCCTAAGGATCAGAAACAGTGCTGTGGACTTTCAACTTACAAAATTTATTTTCGCAATTCTAGAACTCTGATTTAAACTCGAATCATATTTAGTTTGTCAAATGTAGAAGAAGATGAATAGAGGATATTTCATATTTTATGGATTGTTGTAAAAAAAGTTGGTTATGCAAATTTATAGCTCGAATATAAAGCTCTAAGAGAAAACATTATTATCATCAAAAAAGTGTTTTTGAACTTACTCTTATAATTTTAGTCAAGCAGAAAAACATAATACTCGTCGAGATGTATGTAAAAAGTTACGTTACAGCGCATTACATTGTTGATAAATTGAACAAACGTAAATGTGTATTTGCTTTTGTTTGGCATCACATTTCGTATCAACGTGCTGCCATGCATTACCAATGAATCCAAATAAACCAGAGAAGTGTCGTACAGATTCAGAGCCCAATATACACATTATGTTACAAAGATTGTTGCGCACTGCCAACTCAATCATTCTTCCAAATGGATACTGAATTCTAGGGACACCTGGTGCCAGAGTTTCTCACATGCTCGCCCAGCCTCCGAGACTGCTTTCTCTTTGTTGTTACAAACAATTTTATTTGCTACGTCTTAAATGCCGGCTTCGTACCGTACCAATACTTTCATAAATGCCGGAAACAGGAAACATGCGTATTTATGTATTGCATACATATATCCAGCAGGTTTTAATACTGTTTTATTCGTTGTTTACTTCATTTATTTATTATATCATTCTTTATGGTCTCCTCCATTTTATTTCCTTTTATTCCTATACTTCTTCGGATCTTTTCCTTCATGCGCGCTCCAACAGATAAATGCAATAAAATATTGCCTTAACATCCTCTATCTATTCACTACTCTCTTATAAAATGCTATGAATACAAAATTATAATTGAGCTCAGTTTTATGCATATAAAATTTCAATCTTCAAATATAAATGATAAAAGAGAAAATTATTTAAGATTTATAATATCAAAATTATTCAGGGGTTTCTATCATAAACAAAGATATGGATTTCAGTGCTTAAATTTTTTCAAAATCTTTTTTTAAAACCATTACGTTGTTAAAAATAATTTAATGGCATTATTATTTCAAATGTCATTTTCATATTTCTGCACTCCTACATAATTCAGAAATTGGATATTCCTTTCCCTTTCCCTTTCGATAAATTTGTCGAAGTAATTCTAAAGAATACGCATTCAAAATACTCGTTATAAAAGACATACATCACAAAATGCCATCAATCATACCCTTAGTAGAGGGAAAGTTCAGCCAATCACGTACGCATACTTGAGTGGCATAAACTTAGAGGAGCCAGAGGAGCACAGATTAAAACTCTGTAAAAGGAAGAAATAATGAAACCTACATAAAAGTACGCGACGAATTTAATGCTTGATAGAATTATATTCTGTAATCATTAGCGTGGTTACAACCAAGTGCAACAATAATAACAGTGCGGGTTTATCGAGGAAGGACGTTTCCATAGAACGAAGAAATAATTTAAATCATTTATTGATTAAATTAATTATTTGAAAATTACGAAGAAAGTACAAATTTTTCATTGAATTTTTTAATTTAAGGTTTTAGATTTGATTTTGCAATTTTAGCCGCAACTAATTTATGCATACTATCCTGCCTGGACATCATTCATGCATATGGATTGGAATTCATTTGTGCATTCATTTATCCATGGCAAAATGCCTGTATGTCAATAATTGTCTCATTCTTTGCTGAAGGAGTGTAGATATAGAAATACTAGATAGATAGAGAAATAAACTCAAAAACAGGATGACTCTGCAAAACGTTTAGTTTATTCACATTTTTAACGGTGTTTTAATTAATTTTTTTGGGAAAAATTCAATATCTTCCAAGACCAAAAGGCAGCCGTCTATGGTTAGCATTCAATGTATTCACAGGTGTGATATTCTAGGTAAATTGACCAGTTATCCATTTATCGCCACTATCCATAGATGCAGATATAAAAGTTTACATAATTTAGGCCACTTCGCTAGTCATACTATCGTTATTTAGAGAAATCCTGATAAGCTGATTATGTTTCTTCTTGAAGAATTATGGGACACTTTCTCGATTGTGTAAGTAACTTAATCACAATGTGTTGCTCCATATTCTTCAACATTGCCGCGTCAGTCATACTAACCATCTTTATTCAGAAGTGACATTAACGTAGTTAGGGTTTTTCTATTAGAGCCGGTGATGAAATGAAAGAAAACAAACTGGTGTGAGGTATTAACGAAAATTTATTTCAAAGGCCTATGCGTGTCATTATGTACCAAATCTAACATAATTCAAATGCCCTGTGCGGTTTCTCATGGTGGCTGTTGAAGATGTAATTGGAGAAGTATCCGAGAAATAACCATTTCTTTCTAAGGCATTGCAGGAGTGATACTTTCACGCGCTGCTATTTCTTTCAATACAATCCGCACGGGATCCTTAAAATTTAGTGAATAGTTTACGGTAAGGTACTGATGTCATTCACACAGTAGGCATTTTTAAGCTTCAAAATGTAAAATTGTTTAAGTCAAAATCAATTGGACACAATTGCCACAGCTGGTTTTATATTTTATTGAATTATTCACAGTTAGACCTTCTTTGACCGTTTTTAATGGGAGCGAATAAGCATCGATTTTTACTCCATTGAATACCAGCACAAAATAAAGAAAATGTTATTGCCGCTCGACTTTGGGTATATAGGGGAACTAAACGTTGACCGTTGATCTCCACGACCTCTACTGATTTTTCGTTGCATATATAACAGTTTCTTAATGAAATGAAGACGAATCACCTGCGGTGTTCTTGCTTATTCGTAGTTGAACTTTCGAACGTGGTATCTAAAATAACACGAAATAATTTCTAAAAACGTACTTGATCTCTTATGTAGTAGATGTACAGTTTTTATCCCTTGAACCCTTGCCAAGAATGCAATTATAACTTGTCAATTATAACTTAAGGACGGTAAATATTTAAAAAATCGATGGGTCAATCTAATCGGAATACCTTCAAGTAAACGTGAGCACGACAAGATATATCCCTATATTTACGGAGAAGCAAATAGCAATTCGAATATGCTAGCATCTAGCTAGAAGTCAGACTAATCTAAAAGAATTATATTCAACTTAAATTTAACACTGCAGGAACTCTGCGATTTTTGTTTCTTTCAACTATTTTTTATTGCTTATATTGTTGAATTTGGTCCAATTTTTATAACTTATATCTCACTAACCGTATAAGATCTACTTACAAGGTTTGTGAGATATAAGGCAAGATAATGTTAAAATCGATTGAAAAAAATTCTTTAACTTAATTTTTAGATCAAAAGCATTTAATTGCTCTAATTGCTATTTGCTTAACCGTATATCTTGTCGTACTTACGTTTACTTGAAGGTATTTTAACCATTCGTTTTGCTAATTTTAATTTGCGAATTTTTAATTAACGAATTTGCTAATTCGTTTTGCGATTTTTGTTTCTTTCAACTATTTTTTATTGCTTATATTGTTGAATTTGGTCCAATTTTTATATCTTATATCTCACTAACCGTATAAGATCTACTTACAAGGTTTGTGAGATATAAGGCAAGATAATGTTAAAATCGATTGAAAAAAATTCTTTAACTTAATTTTTAGATCAAAAGCATTTAATTGCTCTAATTGCTATTTGCTTAACCGTATATCTTGTCGTACTTACGTTTACTTGAAGGTATTTTAACCATTCGTTTTGCTAATTGCTAAAATGTCGGGTATCAAAATATAATCACGTAGATGAATATCTACAGGCTTGATGTACACATACTGACAGATTTTATAATTGAGTTTAGGCCCGCCATAATTTTAGGCTACAGACCAAATGATCCAGAAAGATAAATATATCTGGATAAAGACTAATTAGTAGATTAACACTGCTCAAGTTTATAAGTCCTTAGAATCCTTAAATTAAAAATATGGGGTCAAATAGTGTTCAGAAAACGATTTCAGATCCATTGCGAAAATATTTTTTTCAAATTATAGAGCAAACAAGAGCAAGTGCAACAATAAAAATTACAAATGATTATAATAATTGGCTCGGATAACAAAAACACTCCAAAAAACCCTTTACAAGGGAATGTAACAAAGCTGGACGAATATGAAGTGAATAAATTCCTTTGATAAGTTCGAACATACAGATGTGTTTTAACAGATTCCATTTTTGTCTTTGCTGTGAGGGCGACTCTTTAATGATTGTATCGTTTAATGTCAATTGTTCTTCTCCTCTGTTAGTTAACCACTCGCGTTGCTCGTGTTGCCAGCTTCGAGGTTATGGAAAGAAAATGTCACTGAGTGAAAGCATATGACAAGAAGTTGTCGAAGTTGGGAGCAGACCAAATTCAATTTATATATTAAGGCTCTGGGGAGCAAATTTTGCCCAAGGGCATCGAATGCGAATATTAAAATACCAAAAAGTAGTTGCAGTGATATTCTTTTTTTCAGTCCTAGTCTCCAGGAGTCTAATTTAAGTTGATTTATTGCCTGAAAGAAGCATGAAAGAGGAAGCACGAAAAATTTGCATGAAAGAAGCCTACATTTATTGAAATCAAATTGGGCCGAAATTCGAGATCGTGCATCAGAAAGCGAAGAGAGAGAGAAGGGTTCCAACCTTCTAAGATACCGCAAGAATACTGAATTATATTTCTTGACTTTACAGACAACATTCTTCCCATTAATTTCCCCCCCCCCTATCTTTTTCTATCGCTCGCGCCATCGGGTGAGATGTTAAGACATCCCCGCCTCGGTCTTAACTCGAATACTTTACTTTCCCCCCTTCCCTAACTCCAAAGTAGACCAGATGTGTTTAGTTATTCCTTCAATTCTTTCCACGATACCATTCTTACGCTACATCGTTTTTGACATTTACATTGTGACAATTTACGTTATGACGTTTACGCTTATGCACTTACGTTATGACTCAGTCTGAGGTTTACGCCTTTATCCACTCCCCATCATCGTAGAAAGCCTTTAAATGCATTGATTTTGAAATGGTCACTTCGATTTAGATTTTCATAATGTTGCTCTTATTCAAGCACCAAAAAATCCCTCCATTATCACAGATTGATTTTCTTATGAAGCAGCCGATTACGATTTACAATTTATGGAGATGGTTGGATGGATGCGGTGTAATTGCGATCTCCAAAGAATGAACCAGCATCGCAATCTATAAAACCCCTTGACCTGCAGAATAAATGAATGCAACTGATTTTATTTGATCGTCTAACAGATACAGAAACCGAGCAACATAGCAACTCAATCAATCAACAAAAACAAACGCAACTATAACAACGAGGACAACAACAACAAAAGCAATTTCGAAACTACGGCGTCTCAGGCGGACATTAGCTTCGTCCGGGAGGGTGCGATGTTATCCTCCTCTGAAAGAACTTGCACTTCAACCAACGGAGAGAGAAACAGAAACGGAAACATAACTTCATAACATGATGTGAACTATATGAAAACGTAATACATTCCGTCCGTAAACGTGTGAAACAAGAAAGCCAAGTAAAAGGAAATTTTAAAGGAAATCGTATTCAGATTAAAAGACTAGAGAAAAAATTGCATGACATCAAGGGTTAAGAATTACGTAAAAGGTTAACGAACTTATCGGAATAATTAGTAATTAATTGTAACACTATTAAGCAGTTTTGTGAATGAAATATTTCAAAAGTTAACAATAAAAATCAAATGTATTAATATCGAATTTTTCTTCATAACATTCTCAAGTAATTTTGATATTGAATAGCGATTATTGAACACAATTTTACGAAAACGATCACGTTAATCGAATTAATCACTATCGCCACCCTCCCAAACTTTTTCCAATTCATCCGACAATTTTAGTTATTTGAAATCGCGACATTCACGAACATGCATCCTGAGAATTCACTTGATCTTGTGTAAAACTTTCCCAGTAGGATGCTGAAATGCGAAATATGCATTAATAGAAAGACAGGCAGGAAGAGAGAGAGAAAGTGAAGGATATAGATAGAAATAACGTGATAGCACATTCAAATAATATACACTTTTAACCGTAAAACTTGTCCATATAATTTGTGAATTGCAGTCTGTTGCTCCTAAAAAATGTACAGGAAATGTAATTTACCAACATAGTTCTTTTAAAATTATTTATTATTTATTTTATTAACTGTGCTTATTTGTCTTTATCAACTGTCCAAAAAGTCTTTACAAGTAGAGAACACCATAATTATTCTACGTCACTGCACCAAGGATATCATAATTGCTTTTCAACAGTTCCCACTGCAACAGGTTTCCTACTGGGATTTCATTCCCTCAACCCGATGCGATGCATTCTAATTACTGGCAATAATATCAATTAAAACAATGACACCAATAACAACAAATAACACAAACGCAACCACAACTATCGATGAAAGATTAATAAGCTCATAATTGTTGCTGTTTGTAACTCTGTTGTTGTTGTTGCTGCTGCTTATATGTTTGTAAATATGGAGGTCGTTATTGTTGGCTTTGCTGTTTTTGATTATCCACTGTCATCGGTAATGCTAATGTTTGATAGCGACAGCAATCGTTGGAACTCATTGTCAATAACTTCTATTATTAGGCTACAACAAGTCGCTACTGCCGCTGTTGTTATTTCTAGCTACAATATTGCCACTACTATCCCCATTGGGGCTGATGTTGAAGAAGGTGTTGGATTTTTGTTTTTGCTTGTATTGATTTTGTTGGATTATTATCCTATAAGAGCACCGGCCTGATTTATTGTTATCCGTAAATATATCGCGGATTTTGGCCACGCCAACATCATCGAAATCCAACAACTTCGCCGTATTGCCGTAAATAAGAGAAGGTACGATAAGAGGATAATATAAAAGAGGGTGATTAAGAGAAATTCTGGAATGTAAGAAATGAAATGTAAAAAGAATTTAATGTAAAAAATAGTAAATCAAAATGTAGAGATTTTGGAAGTATCTCCAATGAACTTTTCTTTCTTTTTTTGAGGGAAAATTTTTGTATTAACGTAATAATGATGAAAAATTATTAATAATGAATAAATTTTCTTGTAAAATGGTATCAATATTGCAAATTAACAAATATGCGAGTTATTAAATATTGAGTCAATATTAAAATGGTTTTGGGTTCTATTTTATGCGAGCCTTATGTTTGCTGAAGTAAAGTATTTGGAATCAAAATTTGAAAAAGATACACGAGTGTCAAACGAGCACCGAACAATTTAAGTCAGTGATGGGGATAACGTCACGATCGTAAATGGTGAACAGAATCCACAGTGAGATATTGAGATAACGTCAATAAGGATATTTCAATCGCCACTGATTTCGCCACTGTCTAACCACTTCGGGTGCCAGTCCCGTTGCGGTGGGGGCACAAAATGGCAGTGACTATCAGGCCTGTATAAGTTCACGGCACGGACTAGACTTGCCTAGTTCCGAAGTCTTACCAAAGGCGACAAGTTGGTGCCACTGGTGGTGCGCACCTAGGGTCGAATTCTGACCCCGCTACTATAAATGCCCACTTACACAGCGCATCAGTGGGAACTTTGTGGTGGCTGTGGTAATACCCGAATTTACGCGGGTAGAGACCATGAGTCTCCACGTGGAGTTGCGTGTGGAGGAGGTCGCCTCTCCCAACTCGGCAGTCGGTGAGCCAAACACCGAAAGAGGTTTTAGATGGGCCTCGATCGCTAACCTGCGAGGAATGTCCTGCTCCGCCCCAGCTAGACGAAAGGGTCAATATAGTTGCCGATATATAAGGTAACGAAAGGGTCGTTGGTTGCCGAGATATAAGGTAGTTCACAAAGTCTACCTAGCAACCCCGAGTGTGGGTAGGCCCACCGTGGACTTAAACCAATCATGGCAGGTGTCCACGTTAAACACCTAGAGGCATCTGTCCAATCACTTGACAATTGCGTCGAAGAAGTAATCAGACAAAGGGAGTAAAACTGGGGAGCACCTTAGACAGTTTCCGCGTTTAACAAATGTCAGTTAAATAATAAGTTGTATCTGTCTCAAACGTGAAACTTAACCTTCACAATGTTAGTACCATCTACCACACTCATTGTGATTCTAAATCTGCCAATATTTAGCTTCGTGTACCCTCACATATTTGGAGCTATGGAAAAAGTTTATTGTTAAATTAATAGTGAAATTAATTTTGTACAATAACATATAGGCATTTTCCTCGAGGCGACGTCACATATATATTGTCGTTAAGCTCAAGTCTAACTACTTTCTCTATTTTGAAATCAAATAAAGCTTCTTCAAGTCTTTAAGTAGCAGATAATCTGCATTTCAGAAGGTTTTGTAAATAAGCTGGTTCAATAAATTTGAACATTGTAAATTCGGTTCCCCCTCTGTGCCCGACCATCAGCTGTCTCGCGTCCTTTACCGTTTTATAATCAAATTGGTCATACATTTGGCATCTGCGTCAGAGTATTCGAATGTAGCTTCTCATCTTGTAATTTTTGGGGATTACTTCGACATCATTTTTAGTATTTTTTCTACTTTTTCATTCTCTTCCTCCTTTTCTTTGACTATTTCCTTTTGAAGATAATACCCATTCAAGTATTTAAAAAATAAATTAAATGAAAATTATGCAACGAATCAATGGAAGGATAAAGTAAAGTGTAAATCGAAAGCATATTATTTTCTCGGACCAATTTTGTTGCTGTTTTTGGTCATATTATAAAACGATTCAGAATACACCCGAGAGTTTTGTATAATTATTGAAAATATTCGATATGGTAAATTTCATAATTTAGATAAAAATGGTAAGTGTTTATTTAGATTCCTTTGATTTGCCCCTCACACATATCCTGCCCCAACAGGAATAGGTTAATTTTGTAGTATGGTTTAAGGAAGTTATAGCAAGTACAAAAAAGCATATGTTATGGGCCGAACTTAGTCAGGGTCTGTTTGCCCGTCTATGGAAATCACAGAAGTTGGGGAGAATACCTGTTGCCATCAATGCTACACTTACTTTTCATAGGAAATATGAATTCATTCTTGCTTAGGGGTGAGTTTCTTAGCCTCAGCTTCTATTAAGGTTGAAGCTAAAATTAAAAATCGATCGTCTTAGAAAAAGTAGGTGTGTCGCCGGAAACATCGGCGTCGACACACAAAATATGATATACAAGAATACTGCTTCAGCGAAACGACCTTAACTAAATTGTTGCCCGGAATTTTGTCGTTTCGGATTTTGCAGTTTCCGAATTTTATGAACTACCCGCAAGTCAGACCCATTTCCCGTATCCCGAAAATCCCATCTGTATTAGATGCCAAAATTGACCCAATCATGACTTCAGCATATTTTAATAGAAGATATACTATTCTATTCTATATTCTATTCAAATAAATAGAATAATCTTTGTTTAGAAAAAGAACCTAATTGCGTTTATTCTCGAACTGAAATGAGTACTTATGTATGACCCAAGAACAAAAAATATTTTAATGGTTTCTACAATAAGTAGATAATAAAAATTTACGATGGAAATTATAAATATTTTAAAATTTCTAATATTTATGGCTTGTTAAGGTAAGAGAACCATCACTGAATAAAATATTTTTATCCACTAACGTAATTTTCTCAAAAGTGCAATCAAAAATAAAACAAATGTTTTTAATGTAAGTTTCAAGATTTGCAAGCCTCATAATTATTACGATTTATATATTTTTTAAAAACTCTATTAGAGAAGTCTAACAGAGGTAAGTTATAGTAATAAATATTGCAATAAACGCACCCAATTAAACACTAAAATGAATTATTGTTTAAAGTGTCGGACAAAGGGAAGGGGAAAATCGACACGCTTGCATATACAAACCCACTTTCACATTGTAAATGTGGCTAACCGTGTTTACCTGGTTTTGTTAGAGTAAAGTGTAATAAACTCTGCATTACATGAGCCCGGAAGCAATTTCATTCGCGCGGAAGAATTTTCATTTGGAATATTCTTCGGGCGGTAAATTCATAAGCGTTTGTACTTATCTATACGCTTCTACGACTGCCACCAAATTAGCTTGTCATACGCTTCTGTCTTTCTATAACTGGTTATTTAAGTGCTAAAAAAATTATTTTATTTCTATTCAATTAGATTTACTTTCTATTTAGTAATCTTTCGCAGAATTTGAATTCTTGTGATTGAAAATACTGCATTGTCGTTGTTGGAAATGACGATATTGTTGTGAATATATGCCATTATGGGCGTAGATAAACCAAGAATAAAACCCTCAATTTGATTCCGCTTATTAAAACAACCTGAATCTATCTCTGAAATTTAACTAAAGGAATTTTTGTATATGAGAATTTTGGTTGGTCTGGTAAAAGAGCTTAGTGTATCGACCTAGTCCTTGATGGCAACGTATAAATCCATAAATTAAATCATGTAAATAATGTAAATTCATCCTACAACTTTTTTATGGAATAAATGAGTCATATTTTTAATGACTGCTTACCGTCTGCTTGGTAATTTACGTTGACGGGAAAGTTTAGTAATTTGATAAACCTAACTAAAAATATTTATTTTTCTTGGATTAATTAAAATACGCCTATTCAAGCGTAAAATATTGTGGTAACTTTACTTTATAGCATTTAACATGAAATGAACGAGGTATCGGGAAGTTTTAATATTAAGCGTACAGGAAAGATTATCTAAGACAAACTGTTGTACGTCAGGTATACGTACAGGTACAGTCTTATCTGTTCTCTTCTGGCAACTCCGTAATATTTTAGCACGCAAATTGTCGAAACACCAGAAATCCTTAATGTTAAATAGCCAGGACACGGTGAGCTTAGTGCGAATTAAAATTAATTGTAAAGACAAGAAATAAAAGCATGTTTCTAGCGTCAGTAAACTGGAATTTAATAAAATGTTAGACAGATTAAAAACGAACGATAAACGGACTGAAAATAGAGGATGGCACATCTGGGGAAATTGGTTTTGTCTGCAAACAGATTTGACGACAGATGCCTGAAAATCGTCACAAAATTTTAGAAAAGTTGACCCTGTCGGTAATCTCAATGTATATCGACGAATTATGATAAGCTTCTTATTTAGTACAACAGTCATTGCAGGGAATAATATTTTATATATTTTTTTTGAAAACATTATATTATTTATTATATTATTTACATTGATTATAAAAAGATATTAAACAATATTTATAGGTTTATTTATAACAAATATTGAACCATATCTATAAAAATATTAGACAATATTTATGGATTTAAAAAAACTAGGTCGAACAAAACCTCCTTGACAATTATTAACTCCTCACGTATAAATCCTCAGCAATTACATATTAAATGATCTTGTGATGCACTACTTTGTTACATTTGATTTTATCCCTTTTTAAAATTTTAAAATAAAAATCTGCCTTCAAAAAACTACCATAAAGCTTTTCTCACCTTTAATTTTTACTTTTCTCTTTGAGATTGACGCTCGTTTAGCTCACATTTTGCCCAGTAAGCGTCCTTCCCAGTTTCGTTTCTCTCACCTAAAAATCCTTCGCGTTTCTCACCACAAAATATATCTTCACCTGAAACATTCTCCAACCAGTAAAATAAAGCCAAATCTAGAAAATGAAAGCTAAAGTAAAAGTAGTAAAAGCGATAAAGAGCACGTGAAATCCCGCTCGAAATATGGCATTTTGTTTGGTTCCATATGCATAACCATCCTTTAGTGAGTGCTATGAAAATAAACAATATTCCACAATTAATACTGCATATTCTGAGAATCATTTGAAGTGAACATTATGAGGGAATTTTAATAACGCGGAAGCCAACTTGAGCACTGCTCAAAAAACCGTGTTCAAAGAAATAGGAATGATTGCGAAACACGAGTATTACACCCAAATAACTGTGTAATTTTAGAAGATATTAAATAAAGAAAGATCAAATATTTCAGGTCGCTTTGGATATAATTTGTGTTCGATTTAGGCGAACTTAAGTAAAACTTTTTTGTATAAATATGGGCTACGCACTAAAATTATATTTTTGTTTGCTGTAAGGATACTATTACATGATAATATAATATTTTTCAAATGATAAGTCTAATTTTCAGCACGTTTTCAGAATTTGTTTTGTATTGCAAAATACCTGTTTTGTATTGCAAAATACCACGAAAAGTATTGTGTCTAAGGCCGACCCCGCGCCGAATCAGACCAACGGTTTTTGATTTATAGGTTAAGAGAACATTTCTTACATCATTACATACACATAAACATGTAGGAAATTATAAAATGTTTGGCTTCAATGTTTCTTACTTTCTCCTCCCCCTTTCTTACTATTTCCTACCTGTTTAATTTCCTTCATTTTTCGGAATCATACTCGTACGTATCTAGGTGTGCCCTTATATGCTCTCCTCGGCTCAGAAAAGCTGAAAGTTGAAAAGGAAACTTATTTTTCTGCTTCGATTACTAATATATGTTCCTTTTATGCATTTTATTTAGTACCATAACAACCTATTTAATTGTCGGCAACAACGTCAATTTACAACAAACAAAATGATGTGGTTTGGCCAACGACAATGTCATGAATTACCAACAACCATTGATCAAACGAAGCAAAAAGCATGTGGCCCTACCTTTTCGGGGTGTACCACCTCAAATGAAGCAATATAGCATTGCTATTTCGGGCGAGATAAAATGTTTGGTTTATTTAGTGTAACAACCTAAGTTATCGAGAACCACTTCTGTATCACTGACATACTATCAAAATTTAACGGCCATCCTTTTAAAAAAAGTTTAATCATTTAATCGACTTTAACCAGATGAAGACGATGAGTCCTTTCGAGTTTATTTTTCCAGTTTGCATTTTGATAAATAAATTTCAAGAAATCACGAAAACATATATCCATTGTAATGCATCGAACACAAAGCAAGGAAACTACAAAAACTTTTCATTAATTCAACCATAAAATTCACTAAATTTGAAGCAACAATGCTTCAGTTTATTGTTGTTGTTGTTTTTGGTGTAGTTGAAATTATGGTAGCTTCCCAGCTGTTATTCCTGCTGTCGTTTTAGTTGGCACACACAAAACGTTAATTAATAAAATTTGGAACGATTTTCCGTCATCCCTAGTCAACTTTGGTTTGTAGACAAACCGGTTTCGGCGATGTGCCATCTTCAGTGTCTGTTTTCGTTCTGAGCAGTCTGTATTTGTCTATGTTGTATCCTTCCTGTAATTTTGTCTGTATTTTGTTTTGTTATCGTCGGGTATGTGTTTGTATGTATTGTGCGAGCAGGACTTTCTGTTCCTAATTAGCTATTTCTGTGTGTGCATGTGATCAGGTAGTGCCTATTGTTTCTTGCATTTCGTCCTTATTGTTTTTTCTTGCATTAATTAATTAATGTTGAACGCATTAACGCCATCCATCTCTGCTCTTCGTATGTTTATACCATTAGAAAGTTTGGTATAACCCATACATGCAATCGCATGCATATGTATGAAAACAGATCTGTACACAGATTAAATACTTCTGTTATCACAAATATATTCGTACAAATATAAGAATATATACATGTGATTATACCACTCTGCTTTTCGTCTGTCATCCTAACTCTAACTGTCTTTCGGCCATCCCTTCGTCATTTCTTCTTGGTTCCGCATTTTAGGTGTATGTTTTTTTGCTTAATAAAATAACACTCTATAGTATTTCTAACATAGCAGTGAATGTAGCTAAGTATCTTCCAGGTTGTTACTTGTTTTTACTAACATCCTCAAATTGTATACGCTTGCGTGTATTAAAACCAAACCGCATTGCTAAATTCACATTGAGTTCCAACATATTGTCTGTAGCTGAAAACAAATAGTAAAGTATTATATAGAAATTTTTAGAAATACACATACACGTTTGCAAATGAATACGAACAAGTATTCGTATTTAAAAATGTGTATATGCGCGTATGTTTGCATTAGGTGTGCGAATACCATAAATATCATATGCATGAGTTTAATTATACAGTAGAGCCCTATTGACTATCAAACTTCTTCTTTCCTTTTCTTCTTTCATCATTTCTTTCTCCTTTCCACTTATAAAATCACCCGGTGATACCGGCCGGTGATAGTTAATCTTAATTTTCCTTCACAGGCTTTTGATATCAATATTACCAAAGCCATTCCTCAAATACGACTATATACGGAAATGTATTGAAAATTTATGGAAATTATATTGCATGATCATCCACATATACATGTACATATACAACCATCCATGTACGTATACACATACGTAATTGTAAATACATCCGCAATACTTTGTTAATGGAGTGACATCATGCGGGTGACTTCGTAATAGTAGAAATGCGTCAACAATAAGATTTTTCTAGAGCATTATCCATACATAGCATATATAAAAGTAATGGGGGTTAATTTCATGATCGAAATTCGACTTACACAAAACGGGTAAACAGTCCGTTGTAAAAATATATAGTACAAAACACAGCCTGAAGAAAAGGAGCCTGCATTAAAAGGAGAACGAATAAAAGTAACAACAAAAACAATAATATGTTATTTTCAAATGCCCTTGTGGCTACTTTCAAGTGAAACGAACGCACCAAAGCAAGGATAACATTTTATAAAATTTAAAGAAAATTATTTGCGTATGTGTGCATAAAGTATGCAAGTTCTCTTTAAGTATTCATAAACGGTGCTATTAAAAACATACAAGTGGGAGAAAAAACTCATAAAAGTATTCATAAAATTCACAAAGTTAATAAAACACCTGAAATTATTTCTTCAGCATTACCAGAGGTAATAATAGTAGTAGTGGCAGTGGTAGTTGTTGTTGTTGTTGCCGTTATAGTTATTAACAGAGGTTAATTCTTTTTGTTGTTAGTTTTGTTAATATACTGTGGGTTCTTTGTTATTCAGTTTGACTTTTTTATGATGAACTCTAGACTCCTTTCATTAAATCGATCTGTGCTGACAGTTAAGTTGACAGATTTATGGTATTCTAGAGGAAAGCAGTAAATTGAATCAGGCTCTAGAACAATAATAAAAATAATATGCTTTATGGACCACTGCTTTTAAATATGTGTCAATACAAACAGAAGTACGAAAAAGCACGAAAGCTCTTTTAATAGAGTAAATATTGCATACTTATTAGATGTTAGCGGTTGTCTCATTAAAATGCTTTATGAAACTTCAAAGAAAAGTATAAATCATGTTGCAACGATTGCTGCTGTCCATTACGAACAACTTCTAAAATTTATAATTGCTTGAACTAAAGCTGAATTAAAGAAGCTACAAATATTTCCTGATTTTCCGTTAGAGAAATTGCATTACGTTAAAGAAATTTGCTATTTTATTACTTTGCTCAGAGTAAACAATAACTCACTCATACACATCTAAATCTACGGAAGTCTTCCTTCGACGTAGTAAAATGAAATAAAACGGATGGCAAATGCATTGTAGCAAAGTCAGAAAGGAAACAACAAAAATTACAACTATAAAAAACATCTAAACAACCTACAAACATATCCACACACGCTCATACAAACAAAACATAAAAAAGATTTGCGAAATGAATTGCTGTTGACAGACGCTCGCACGTATACACACAATCCCAACCTTCCAAATGGAAACATATTTATTTTTTTTTGCAAAAGAGCATTATCTTAGAAACAAATTCAATCACAACCATCAGCATCGACAGATACAACAACAACAATAGCTGGTAGCAACCTGGCAGCGAATGCGGGGCAACCTCGGATTTATTCATTTGAAAATGATTGTTCCTCATACGCCTCGTTAAAATCAGTAGCCACCAATAAAAGAAAGAAAACGAGGACCTGCAACAAATACAAAAATAACGAAAAAAATACTAACGAAAAATTGAAATATGAAAAATGGAGCAATAACAAAACCAGCACTTGGAATACTATTAAAACAAGTTTAGAGAGGAGTGTAATCACTATTTCAATCCGTGAAAATATTGTATTCATTGCACGTAGAGTATGTGCTTAATTAATGAATCTAGACCAAACTAATGATGTTGTTGGCTTTGGAGAACAAGAAGTCGATGCTGTGAAGAAAAATTGAATAAAATTTTTCTATTCATAATATAAGAAAATTGTTCATAAAATAAGGAGAATTAGAAGAATTGCATTACTACGAATATTTACTGAGACATAAGAATGTGTTTTATATCATTCGTCACACACATTAAGTGAGAATAGTTAACGTAGCTAACTACTAGTTTGCCAGCTCTAAACTGCATTTTTTCCGACGAGGTCCTCTCGAATATATATAATGCCAATGGTGCAACAATCCGCTGTTCATTACTTGAATATTGTTCGCGATATTGCTTAAAGAAATTGGAAATAGTAGCGAGTGTGCTGCAAGGTGTACTTCAGCTTTTCGAACTAATCTACTTTCCAAAGGCAAATGGGCTTACTAATATGAAGGGTAGAAAACTATTTAAAATATATTGAATGGAGCTGAGGCTCAAATACCACGCAATTTATAGTTTTGGGTATATAGCGTTTTATTTACAAAAATTTTCATATACCTTAAAATTTTTGTAAATATCAAAATATATAAGTTCGAGTGAGCCACCAAAAAATCTCCACCATTATCTGACAACACTAAATTACAAAGCCTTAGTAGCCGGCAATACTGAACAGATGTTCCACATCTTCATGTTCCACAGAAGATGAACCACATCTTCAAATATAATTTGCGGGACGATTTCGGTGACACGAAACTCAAATATATGTCTCCATTAGGTTCACAACTTCAATGAAAGAGATTTCCTACTTTTTTGAGTTCCTGTTATTACGAAAGGACATTATGTTTCCATACAAAACAATTGGTAGTTGCACTGCATCCTTGCCCCTCCTATGATTCCCCTCCTTAGTGTTCCTTTTATTTCAAAATCCTTAAATAAAACATTATAATTTTTTTCTTTCCAGAAAGTCAATGCCGAGAAACAATAAAAGGTAGCGGAAGGAGATACCTCAAAGAGGAAAAAAGTAGCCCCGTGGAAAAGACACCACAACAACAACGATAGCTGTGGCAATATCATCAGCAGTAAAGTAAGACATTAGTCCTACGCATCCCCAATTCCCGTTTCTTTTATTTCTGTATTAACTAATGCTTTCGTCCGTGTTGATTGTTGAACAATCTTTATTTGGTCTAATTTCATTTGTTTATTTATGCGTGTTTGTAATGTGTATGTATGTGCGTGTGTGTATGTGCACAAGTTATAGAAACAGAGAATGAGTACCAACAAACATCAACATCTTGCAACGTCAATGTAGAATATCAGTAAGGTATACACTGTTGCTCAAACACATGCGAACGCAAGCACACACACCAGCATCCAATGTGTGTGGTATCATCACAGGCAAAAAAGCAATAAAAATATAAAAATAACACACACATGCAAGAGAAAAACGAATAAGCAACAAATAAATAAAAAGGTGCCATAGAAGTTATTTTCTTCCCGCTTAAATATATATCCAAATATATACCAACGCTAACAGGTGGAACTCGTAGCGATAAGGCGGAACGAACTGAATGACATTTGCATGTATTTTCATTATGACTTTCTTAAGGTTCGCATTTTTCTTTAATTCTGTGGAAATATATCTTAGTCTCTCCCTCTTGTTTTTCTTTATCTTTTCTCTTCTTGATTTTATTGTAATTGTTGCATATTAAGGTCGATGCACAATTGTGCTTGTGTACTGTTGCTTCTCGCTTGTGGTCGCGGTTGTTGTTTGCGTTATTGTACCCCAAAGCATTTTGCTTTCCTGTTATTTTCCTTCAGGTTTTTGACTCCGATTCTATTGTTCCATCGTCCTGTACTCGCACAACGCCCCTGTGCAGCATACCAACTGGCCCATTATCCATTTACAAGCAACCAATATTAGCGCGAATCAGGAACGACAAGAAAATCTTAACGTTCCAGAGTTAAATTCGCTCAAATAGTGGAGTAAAGTGAAATGAGTTCTGCAGACAATGGAGAAAAAGAAGGATAAGCTCGTTGGATGACGAAACTCTAAAATATGGGCATGCCTTCTCCTTCCTCCTCTTTCCTCTGCGTTCCTCCTCCTTGCCTTTTGTTCTACTCTGCTAAGTAAATAATGGTGTTTACGAGTATTTCGCCGAGAATGTAAACCCGTACTTAATTCATTGAATAGACAACACGATCATATTTATTACTGTCTCTAATTCTTCTCTTGATTTCTCCAGAATTCTCGTGTAACCTTTTTGTGTTTATATTTTAAGTTTTCCTGTTTACTATTGCAATTCTTTCGTAATCCTTCTTGTCGTTGTCTTCCTTTCCTTTAGTTGTTATTGTCCTGTTTTTGTTTTTATTTTATTTTGAATAATAGTGGCCCCCTGCTAAGGGTGATAATTCTTGTCTTTTCATGATGACTATTAGTTGTTTATTTGATATTGCTCTTGTTCTGCATTCGTGATACATTCACTAATATTAATTTATCAAATAAAAATGTTGTTCTTCTAGGAATATCTGTGTAGTTGGTGCTATCGCATTATGTTAAGGTAATTTTAATAATAAGAAAGCAGAGAACGTGGACAAGAAAAAAAAAGAAAAAAGAGTGTACAATTTTGTTTTTAAATTATTACTCATTCTAATAGCAATAATTTACAAAAATAGTATTTCATTAAAGCACCATCCTGTGTTTGCTTCGAATATATTGTATTGTCTTTACTCTTAAGTGCTGCCTTTTTCTATCTCCCTCTCTTTCTTATCCTCCTTTTCCCTTGCACTACATGCTCCCTAGTCTACATACTCTGTGGCCAATATATTTTATGTTAAGGGTGATTTATGACAGTAAAGTCATAATGGTATTCTAGAAAAAATTTCTAGATAAACTGCATAGAGAATAGAAGACAAGCTTCATTTCTAAACACACATGCCTTTTATCATCTTCATATTTAACAATTACATATTTTAAATTCTTTTCTGTTACGCTTGAAAAAATCTGATGAGTACCACACATGATATGCTTGTACGACTGACTGATTTAGGCCAAAATGACAAATTCAGAACTGGATATTCTAACAGCCCAAAGTACACGATGCCAACTTTCTAGTTTGCTAGTCTTTTTTTATTATATATTTATACATCCTACAAGTCCCTACAAGACAAATTCTCTACTTGCAGAATTGGTTGTAGTTAAATGGTTTAATAAATTGGTGACAGCAAGGTAAAAAATTGGTTGTAATTAAAACAAAGAAGGAGCAAATAAAAGACCATGATAAAATAAAAAGTTGTGAACAAGTACGAATTGACCAGAAGGGAAAATGGCATTGAAGATGACACATCACCGGAACCAGTTTGCCTCCATAGCCAATTTGACAAGGGATAAGGTAAGTTCTTTCAAACATTCGCCAGAAAGGGGATGTTATTTACCAATTTCTCTAACAAATAGGGGAAAGAATTACGAATTGTTCTCAGGAATATATGAAAGAACGTTGAGAGTTAAACCCTCGTTAGAAATCATAGGAACTCTTCGGTTTTCATGGAATTTATTTCATAACAATACGTAAAACACTTTTTAGAAAATCCTTTAAATGGGGTGGTTGAAGTTTATAAACTTATCATTGCTTTATTTATGATTACTTTTTTTACTTGTTTTGAGTAAACCATCTTCTTTCAATTTCCTGAAATGAATATTCAGAAAAAACAAGCAATGTATAAATGATTTATCACAAATAAATTATATTCATTCTATTAAATTTTCAAAACAGAAACGGAATTTAATCTCCATCTGAAGATTACATTTATACCCCTCCTTCAACCGTCACCCGAAAATGAAGTGATTAAACGTAATCACTTTGTTTATCCGTTTGGGACGCGTTAACGGAGACACGACAGGACAGAAAAGTATATACATATATTCTAGCTCGGTGCATCTGTCTGTGAAAATTACAATTACAGATGAACGAATAGAGCTATCATAACAAACTGCCTAGAAAAATGATAGCAGAAATGCGCCTACTTTTTATAGTAAATATCAATTAAATCCACTTTGTAGTTCAGATCCTCAGATCTTAAAGTAATTTTGACTTTAGAAAACCCCACAACAAAAAATCGAGCGGAGTCGAATCGCATGATCTTGGTGGTCAAATCACGTCACCTCCACGGGAGATAACCGTACCCTCAAACCGTTCGTGCAGAATGTCCATTTTGGCGTTAGCTATGTGACTCGTAGCGCAGTCCTGCAGGAACCACATGTCGTCTACGACTATATCGCTCAATTTGTGTCGAAAAAGAAATTGGTTATCATCGATCTGTAGTGCTCACCGTTGACGGTGATAGCCTCACTAACGTCGTTTTGGAGAAAGTACGAACCAATGACGCCGCCAGCCCAAATCCGCACCAAACAGAGAACCGCTCTTATTGGAGAACCGTAAACCTGAACAAAAGTACCTTCACAATTTTTGCGATTTTCATGGACTAACCGAGAATTTTAACTTCCTATGACAATCGATGTTAAGCAAAAACTGCACCCATAAAATCGATCTAAATGCATCTGCGATAGCATCTAGAATAAGATATTTTTTAAAAAAGTATATTACAGCCTTTCAAAATAGCAAGAACTAAAAATGACTATGTTTTTGTTATGCCAAAAGCAAACTGATAGGACGAAACATGCATATATATACATAGGAATACTTGCATCTAAATATCTGGAGGAAATAAAACAGAGAAGAAGAAGAAGAATGAGAGAGAGAGGAATTTCGTCCATAAGAGCGAATTTCGTGCCACTACCACTGACTGTCACAGACAAGGTTTTGGACATAATCAGTTAATTACTTTTGTTTCTATTTTTCATTTCTTTCTGTCTCTAGGTTGCACCTTTCTTTAAGAAATTGCACCTTCTTGTATGTCTTTTAATCCATCCATTTACCTTTCAATAGATTGTCTATCTGCCTGTCAGTCTTTTATTTCACTGTTTTAATTCGTTGGTTAGCCTTAATTTATATTTACTGGCAATATCTCTTTAATCTAACGGACGTTTTTGCCGGGCTCATAAAGCCTAACAGTTTTCCTTATTCCCTTTCTCTTTTCTGGTTATAATCGAATTTTATTTTTATTGAAGACTCTGTCCTGGAAATAAATTTCGATATATAAAATTTACGGTAAACAAGACAGGAAGGAAAGAAACGAGATGAAATATAGATAGAGTCGTGCTGAAAGATCTGTATCATAAATAAAAATTAAATACTAAGAAATACAAGAAACGTCAAACGAAAAGTATTTTTATGACTTTGTGAGTATAAAACTTTATTAAGAATCGATAAAAGGTACGGTAACGATGGCAAGGTAGGGATTGGGCACATATTTTGGAAGAGGCAATATAATATTTCGAGGAGAATAAGTAATCAACTAAATTTAATTTACAAAAGATAAAGGAAAAAAACAGGAAGATATTACACGCAGAAACTAATCAAAATAAAAAAGTTCTTAAACTTCACCATAGTACAGAAGAGGTCAGAATGTGTTTAAGTATTTGAAAATATTAAACTTTTAAATTGCTTAAAAATAATTTCAGCAAATTGTTTTTAATTTTAAAAATCTACCTTTATTTCTTTAATTTAATAATTGCAGTTCTCGCCATAAATATTGCAAAATTATTGGAAATAGTTCCACTTTTTTTATAAAATATAACATAGTTTGAAAGACTAAAATATTCGAGTAATTCGAGTAATTTAATTAGATAGTACGTTTAATGTATTCTCGGTATCAGGATAATTTATTAATTTATATATAATAAATATTACAATTAATAACATTAAAATTTTTTTATTACTGCAACACTTAACAACAATAGAAAATCGCAAATTACTTAAAACCAGTGCTCGAAAATAACTCTTATTTTCAAAACTTTTATTTAAAAGTAAACTTTTAACTCTTATTTTTAAAAGTAAAAGTTAAAAGTTTACTTTTACTTTTAAAAATAAAAGTAAAAGTTTACTTTTAATTTTTACTTTTATTTTTAAAAGTAAAAGTATACTTTTAACTTTTACTTTTATTTTTAAAAGTAAATGTTTACTTTGAACTTTTACTTTTATTTTTAAAAGTAAAAGTATACTTTTAACTTTTATTTTTTTTAACTTTTATTTTTAAAAGTAAATGTTTACTTTTAACTTTTACTCTTATTTTTAAAAGTAAAAGTATACTTTTAAATTTTACTTTTATTTTTAAAACTAAATGTTTACTTTTAACTTTTACTTTTATTTTTAAAAGTAAAAGTTTACTTTTATCTTTTACTTTTATTTATAAAAGTAAAGTTTACTTTTAACTTTTACCTTTATAAATAAAAGTTTTGAGTTAAAACTAATTAATTTTTTAGTTTTTAATTAAAACTAATTTTTTTTAGAAAACAATTAAGTTTTTTATTTAAAAATTTCCACTTAAGCTGAATAATTTTAACCGATACAATTATTTAAATCCATCAAAGGAACTTGAACAAAGACACTAAACTCAATCGAAGTCAATGCCGAATTCTAATATTAATGAAAAGAAACAAGTACAACCGTACTACACACTACCCACAAAACGATTCAAACAAAAATTAACACAAATCAACGAACAGACAGGCAATTTCAGAAAGATTCTAATGATGTTAACACAAAGAAGTTCAGCGTCAATATTCGCTGCAAAATTCGCTGCATCCCAAACTGTCAAAATAATACTGACTTACGAGAAACGAGAAAAAAGATAAATTTCGGTCCTGCTTGCGTCGACGACGATGAAACAAATGCGAATTTTTCTACTCTCCGGTGCCGAGGTTTGGTTTTCTTTCTGTTTTCGTCATTTTGCTCAATAAGAGGCTGGGGCTGGTTTGACAATTTATGTCAAAATATTCGCAGCGTTATTACGGGTTTGCATCATAGCTCACCCTAACCCACAACGTCCGCGAACTCCTTTATATGCTCGCCATACACACATCCATTGAATTTTATATATCCTTGAAGACTTGTCAAAGCTTTTAATAGAGAGATGAATCAACAAAACTGCAAAAAGAAAAAGAAGCAGGAAACTGAAATGAAATAGTCAAACCGCAGAAAGTTAACCGTGTGAATTATCATTTAATAATATTTAAAGAAGGAACAACAGCAAAAGTTTGTAAAACTGAAGCATGGAAACTATTTGCATGAAAAGAAAAGGAAAAGCTAAGGAAATGCAGAATACTTTAGATAAAGTTTTATAAAGAATAATAAAAATAAATCTGGTACGAGTTTGTTGAAGAGTCATCCAAGAAAGGAGAAATAAAAAAGGACGAAATAAAAAGTAAAAAGATGTAAAAGAAATTATTCCTTCATATGAAGTTTTTCTGTTGAAAATGACGTTTTATAGATTTCATAAATACTCACAATTATGCCCAAACGTATGAACATATGAATGCAAACACACACACACACACACATTTAATCTAATTAATAATAATGAGAATGTGAAAAGTTCATTTCTATGATTTGTTTTATCATTCAGTACCACAATTAATAAAGGCTTCCGGATAGAACTCCATTTCTAGGCGATAATAAAAGTGAAAAAAGAAGAAAATAATTTTATGAAACGATAAGTACTTCACCCTATGCATTAATTACCACAACATACAATTTGCTATCTCCAAATTTATAATTTGTTATATAATTTTACAATTCCTTCAATCAATCCAATTCAATTCAATATTTCAAATAGTGAGCTTAATATTCAGAGATGACTTTATTAATTTTAAGCAAAGAGGTAAAAAGGGTAACTACCTCGGCTTTCCCAAAATTTTTATATCCACACCCAGTAATTGTTGCGGCATTACATCAGAAATTCAACCTTAAGCAAAAATAAACTGGAACCCAACCAGTCTTTCCCACTTTCAGTACAAGGATGGCCTAGATGGATATATTTACACAACACTTCATGACAATGCATTTATTCGTTCTCCTGCGTCTGTGCATTTTTTGAGCAGTGAACGAAAAATGACAATATTTTTGGGAAATATTCTTGTTCTAGAGGGTGAAGTATGATATTCAAAAATCTAGCGTTCAATGAGATCGACAGGCTGAGAAATGATTTGTAATAACAGATCAAAATGTTATAGCTCTCACAAGTAGGCACGACACTAGTTCGATTTCACCTATATTCAATATCACCCAAAAAAGGAGAGAAGTTTTCTTTATCTCTATTCGTCCTTCTGCGAATGAAAAACACAGGGCCAGACAGCGTCTAAACGAATTAGGAGCCGATTCTGTTTGGGAATATATATATATATATATATATATATATATATATATATATATATATATATATATATATATATATATATATATATATATATATATATATATATATATATATATATATATATATATATATATATATATATAT
>OZ016505.1:14649487-14869487 GCA_963966595.1 Physocephala rufipes | reverse complement strand
ATTTTAATTTATATGGTCATCATCAATCTAGCAATAATTTTACAGTTACTCATTAATACTCCAAGGCAATGTAAATTCCCCTGAAAACCTGGAAAACCGAAACAGATTTAAAATTTAAGCCTAAAGATCAAAAGTGGTTTACGTTTGATTCGTATACAATTGAAGAAGTTGTGAATGAATTCCTGTAATTGTTTATCTGTTTTAGCTTCCGAGATGTGTTACAGAAAACGAACCAAATTTAAATATAAAAAACCACATAAAAATAACGTTACAACAACAAATTTTAATCTCAAAAATACGGATAATACATGCTTATTATACAATACAAAAGAATTGGCTCCAGTTAAAATCAATCATCCAATAAAAAACAGATCAGCTCTGAATAAGAGTTTTAATGGTTTAATAAAATTATTGGTCTCATAAAGCAAAGATAAAGCACTTTTTTAACCTTCAAAAAAAGAAAATATTTTCATTAATTTCCAAAATTAGTATTTTGCATTAACTACTACTTGACATATCTATACTAACAATTACAACCATATTAATACGTACAATTTCCTTTCGATTAAATAATTCCTTATCTCTTATAGGCCAAGCCCTATAGGTCTGTAAAATAACAGGAATATTAGCAAGAATACTCTGTTTGTCATATATTTCATTTTTAGAATTTTAGAGAGGAATATTAATCCGAATTATATATATTATTTCCTTAGCTTCTAATACCAAATAATTTCATAATTAACTATTATATGATTAGCAATATTATCCTCAATAATATTAATCGATAATCTCAGCGGACATTATGAACCGCTATGGAATTTTTTTCGGGTAATAAAATTTTCCTTTACGAAAATTGCAATGATTTTGGAAACATCTAACTTTAAATTCAGTTAAGATAAGATTGAAAATTAATTAAAAATGAATTCAAGATCCTTCAAAATGAGGATCTCAAACATCTTTCATACATCTCAATATGCTAGATATTTTTGAATGCCCAAAAACCGTATATGTATATCGTATTTTTCATAAAAGGATCATTAATTAGACAAATCACTCTAACGGAAGTCGCGTACATTTGGGCAATTTTACAATTATCAAAATGTTATTTGTACAATTTATGACACGGCATCACGTATTTTTGTATGAACGCAAGAATTAAACATTTTATACTATATCGCGGCTGGATGTATTTCTATATAACATCCACAATACTTTTACAACCTATGGGGTTAGGCCCATATATGAAACACGTGGATTTAATGACAACAGAATTATTTATTTTTAAAACCGTGGCACAATGCCAGTTTCTTGTCCAGTAATAGTTTCAATCAAAAAGGTAAAAATTAAAATGTGTCACGGTTGCATAAAAATGTAATTGAAAAAATGTTTACACGCTACAACAATGGAATTACAGAATAATAATGTCGCCACATTCACTCCCCTTCAATTTTATTGTTGGGCGAAATGAATGAACTTTCGTGGGAGATTTATTCTACGACCACTACGAGAGATTTTTTCTGGTACGTTTGTAACATTTTGCTTCGTTTCGAGCATTGAGTCTTCTTTAACTGTTGCCGTAGTTGATTCATCTTTGTGGGTATTTCTCGAATTGTTGTCCGAAGAGGTGAATGCTGCTTTCAAACGATATACGCTGATTTTACGGGTGTTGCTGTTTATTTTCACGCTGAAGTACTTTGGGCCCCTCTTAACGACCTTGTATGGGCCATCGTAAGGAGGCTTAAGCGGAGGTCGGACTGTGTCGTCCCTGATAAAAACATGAGAGCAGTTGCTAAGTTCCTTTTGTACGAATGTTTTTCCTGACGAGTGGTCAGCTGCTGGCGCCGGTTTTAACGCTTGCATGATCTTTTTGAGATTGTCGAAGAATTCGCTCTCCGTGTACTGGTTCGTTGGTTTATCGAAAAATTATCCAGGTAATTTAAGGGTGGTACCGTATACCATTTCCGCAGGGCTAGCGTTTATGTCTTCTTTAAAAGTTACTCGAAGACCAAGTAGCACTAGGGGAAGAGCTTCTACCCAACTGCAAGAAGAATGACATTTTAAAGCATTTTTTAATGTGCGATGCATGCGTTCCACTATGCCGTTTGCCTGTGGGTGGTATGGAGTTGTGCGAATATGCAGCGATCCTGTAAGGCGTGATAGTTCTTTAAAGAGTTTTGATTCAAACTGTCTTCCTTGATCCGTTGTGATAACATGGGGTATTCCATAATGCGCCACCCAGCCATTCAGAAACGCTCGTGCCACTGTGGTTGCTGATATATCTTCGATAGGCACAGCCGTCGGCCACCGTGTGAAACGGTCAACGGCCGTTAGACAGTATCGAAGTCCACTTGCTGTTGGAAGGGGTCCGATTAAGTCAAGATGTATGTGTTTAAACCGCTGATCTGGTTCCACGAATTTCGAAAAAACAGTTTTGTTGTGTCTGCTTACTTTTGACTTTTGGCATTCCAAACACGTTTTCGTCATTCTTGCAATATATCTTTTAATGTCCTTCCAAACGAAGCGGTCTGTTATTAGTTTGATCGTCGGACGTTTGCCAGGATGAGATAAATTGTGTATCGAGTTGAAAACTTGCTTTCGAAATTCAGACGTAATAAATGGTCGGACTTTCTTTGTAGAGATGTCGCACCAAAGTGCAGCTTGAGATTCCGGAAATTCAATCATTTTGAATTGTAGCGCCGAGTTCGTCTTTAACTCCTCCAGTTCAGGGTCATTTCTTTGGCTTGAGGCAAGTTTTTCGAAATCAATTTGATCACCGTTGCAGACAGCTTCGAAGTGCGACAGCATGTCTGCTACTATGTTGTCCTTTCCGGCTACGTGCTGGATGTCCGTTGTAAACTCACTGATGAAGCTAAGCTGGCGTGCTTGTCTAGGTGTGGTTTTTTCTGGATTTTTTTGAAACGCGTACATCAAAGGCTTATGGTCCGTCATGATTGTGCAACGTCGGCCATCGATTAAGAAAAGAAAATGTTTGACTGCTTGGTATATAGCTAATTGCTTTCGGTCATAGGTGCTTAGTTTCTTCTGTGCATCCGTTAAACGTTTTGAAAAAAATCCAAGCGGTTTCAGAGAATCATTTTTGTGCTCATGAATGGCAGCACCGAGGCAAAAATTGCTTGCGTCCACTTGGAGTATCAATTTTGCATTTTGTGATGGATGAGCTAGAAGAGTTGCATTGGCTAGGTCGTCCTTGCATTTTTTAAATGCTTCTTCGGCTTCTTCATTCCATATAATCGGTGTCATATCTCTCTTTTTGTTGCCTTTTATCAGTTTCTGCAATTTACCCTGTGTGTATGCAGCGTTAGGGATGAATCGTCGATAATAATTCAGCATTGCTAAAAAACGAAGCTCATGTGCAATTTTTGATTTTGCAATTTTCTTGATTGTCGCGATTTTTCCTTCAGTAGGAGCTATGCCGTCCTTTGTTATGCGATATCCCAAAAAATCGAGCTCTGATTTTCCGAAGACACATTTCGAAATGTTTATTTTGAGGTTATTATCGCGGAGGCGTTTTAAGGCAATTTCTAAGTGACGTTCATGTTCCTTCATGTTTGCGGATGCGATGCATAATTCATCGATGTAAACTTGCACGAATTCTAAGTCGCCGAAAATTTTGTTCATTAGGCGCTGAAATGTTTGACTTGCGTTTCGCAGCCCAAATGTCATTACATTGAATTGAAATAACCCAAAAGGTGTTATAATAGCTGTTTTTTCGCGATCTTCTATTGCAATAGGGATCTGATGATAAGCCCTTTCTAGATCTATAGTGGAAAATACTGCCTTTCCTTGCAAGTTCTGTGAAAAATCTTGGATGTGCGGAATAGGGTACCTATCGGGTTTGGTCATTGCATTTAACCGTCTGTAGTCGCCACAAGGCCTCCAGTCGCCGGCGTTCTTTTTTGGTGCCATATGCAAGGGACTGGCCCATTGACTGCTGCTTGGACTACAAAAACCTTGCTTAACCATGTACTCGAACTCTTTTTTTGCTATAGCTAACTTCTCTGGGTTTAATCTTCTTGCTTTGGAGAAAACAGGGGCGCCATGTGTGACTAAATGATGTTGGATGGTATTGCTTGAAACTTTTACAGCGGCGGTATAGGGGCGAGTCAAATCCTCGTATTTTTTCAATAAGTTTTTGAAGGGATTGGTTGACGTCGGTGAGTATGAGTACACCTGTTCGGTCTCTTTATGACAGATGACGCCACTTACCTCGAGCCTGGTTTTTCCGTCTATTAGTTTCTTCCTGCGCACGTCGATTAACAACTCGGAGGCGTGTAAGAAATCCGCTCCTATAATGGGCTTTGAAACATCGGCAATGATGAATTCCCAATCCATTGTTCTTCTTAAACCGAAGTCGATTGATTGAATTTTGGTGCCGTACGTCTTTATTGGTGTACCGTTGGCTGCATAAAGAAAATATGAGCGAGGAGAGGTTCGATCAAGTGGTGTTATGACGGATAAATCGGCGCCCGTGTCTACAAGATATTTGACTTTTGTTCGACTGTCTGTAAGAAAAAGGCGGTGACTTTGTCTGTCCACCCTGTGCACCGCAGACAGAGTGCTTTCTAGTTTTCCTGTTTCAACTTTTTGTATTGGCACGGTTTTGTGCACTTTTTTGCTTTATCACCGAACCGGTAGTGGTAACGGCAAAACGGAAAGCGGGTTCGTGACCTGCTGTGGCTTCGTGAACTTTTCTGGAACCCATTTCGGCTTTCGGCTGACATTTTTAGGTCTTTTACCTGTTTTCTCAGCTCTTCGATTTCGGCAACTAAGGTATCGGTACTTTGCACTGAACAAATGTTCGAGAATTTCTGCACCTCCAGCATTTTGTCGGCCTGCTGAGCCATCTTGTGTGAATCGCCGTCGACAATTGAAATGACGGCACGTATATTGTCGGGAAGACGCTCCAGCCATAAAGATTTCACGGCTTCGTCGGCCATTTTGTTGCCGGCCAAATCCTTCATGCGTTTTAAGAGTTGCGTTGGTTTTAAGTCACCGAGTTCAATTTCTTTAATTAATCTTCGCAGCTTTCTTTGATCCGAGTCAGCGTATTCTGCAATTAAAGTTTTTTTAATCGTTTCATACTTTCCTTGTTCAGGTGGGTCGCGAATGATGTCAGCAATTTGTATTAAAAATTGCGTGTCTAAGGATGAGATCACGTGGTGATACTTCGTTTCGTCTCTTGACACTCCTGCTACCGCAAATTGAGATTCCATCTGAATGAAATAGAGGTCTGGTTGTTCCTTGCAGAATGCCGGTGGCTTTACACCAACGCTAAAGGTGGCTTTACCTCCCGACTAAATGCTGGCTCCGAAGTCGCGGCGCTTTCACTTGAGGTCTGCAAAGCATTTTGTGTCGCCATTATGTGCAGTTCAAAGTATAGGTTGATTACTTTTTGTTAAAAAAGAAAAACGTGCGGGGTCACCAGTTATGGGGTTAGGCCCATATATGAAACACGTGGATTTAATGACAACAGAATTATTTATTTGTAAAACCGTGGCACAATGCAAGTTTCTTGTCCAGTAATAGTTTCAATCAAAAAGGTAAAAATTAAAATGTGTCACGGTTGCATAAAAATGTAATTGAAAAATGTTTACACGCTACAACAATGGAATTACAGAATAATAATGTCGCCACAAACCTAATAATATTGTACATTTACTGTTATCAATAATATCTTATTAACTGCGTTATTTTTTTTAATAAATGGGTTGCTTGCCTACATGATCTTACATCATATACATAACCTTGGAATCCTGGAATTTTTGTATATTAATAAAATTATTTCCACAAAACCGAGATTAAATCATGTACAATTACTATAAATTTCTGAGTTATTTCAATTATGAAAACAAATCTACATCAATCAATTAAGAGATCAACCAAACTAGGATTTTCCGAAGGACATCTGCAATCGCAATAAAAATTGATCAAACCAAAAAATTTGATGGAGATTAAAAGAAGTTCAATGAGGATTAGGTAGAGTAGAATGAGAAAGTAAAAACAGAAGACGGAATTAGAAAATGGACCAAGAAAATTAATCAATAAATAGAATAATAAAACAGAGCTAGGAAATACCGCAAACTGAGGATGGAATGGATGAAGAACTGGTCTACAATTAACCCGACGCGTCAGCATTAGAGAGAGAGAGAGAGGGAGAGAATACCAATTTATAATAAGAGAGAATATTCGTGCTACATTTCATGATAATGTCACTACTCACCTTCCTGTAATGCAGTTTTCTTTATAATTGTGTATCTGGTCAAAAATGACATTTTTTGCAAAATAATTAAATATTCGTGGGTGAGTTCGATGACATTTTGACATTCAATCCCTCCTACAAATGTTAAAAATTAATGACGCATGTAGATATATTTATAATAAGTATCAGAATTGGGCCTGGTTCTCATCCAACTTTAAGCAGCCTATAATATGTAGAACATTTTTGCCAACTTCCATGGGAGTATCCATTTTCGTTCTCCTGTAATCGTGACTTTTCTGACAGACAGACAGACAATTAGACTGACAGACAAACACACGGACGGGCACTGGCAACATAATGCAAGTGATGATTCTGAGCCGGAATATATATATATTTCTCCATACCTGCTACGCCTCCTATAGTACATAACAAACGAAGAAAAGGATTTAATTTATCCTAAACCTTCGGGTGCAGGGCAGGGCAGGGCAAATCAAAGATATTTGATTTTCGCGTGCGCGTTTAAACTTTTAAGAGAATTTTTTACATTTATGAAAATTGAATTTTCCAAATACATTTTGTGGTTCTTTAAAAATGTTTGCTTTTAATTTTTTTCTTGTATTCGGAAAATAAGAACGTAACGGATATTAAAGAATTTTCAACGTGAACACTTTGGCTTTTGTGTTGGCTTTCGATGCGAAGTGAATGGTTTGGGTGATGGCAGTAAAAATCTATTTTTCGTATTTCATCAGGGTTTATGCAATGGCGATGGTGTTGTTTTGGTTGCCATTCGGTTGCGGTAACGTTAACGATATCGCCAAAAGTGCACAAAGAAAATTAATAAAGGACTGCAGTGCCGGATTATGCCAGCGGTTTAAGGAATTGTGGTGGAAAATATTGCTAAATTTTCAAAAAGAGTTTTTTATTTGATGTGCCTTCGGAACACGCTGATTATGGAATTTTATATTGCACTAAACTACCACTCCTTCTAAGGTGCTTTAGTACTCGTACAGACTTTTGAGACGACTGATTACATCGTGCATCGGAAGGATTAGGGTATACTAAATTTGTTTCCCCGCTTGGAACAAATTAAAGAAGGCGCGACAGGTATGGAAATCTATATGTATTTTATACCAAAATTATATACACACTATACTATGCATGTATGCACTTCTTTAATATAAATTAACCAAGAAAAGGGGAATGCAAAATTAAAGATGCACTTATGTAGGCGTTTAATTTATTTATTGAATGTATAAATTTGTATTACGTAGGGTGTAGAATATACAGTCGTCAGCCAGGCTGAAGTTAGCGTCCTTACATGTTTGTTCTTAAATTTGCATTTCAAGGAGAGAAAGGGATTTTCCTCAAGGTGTGAATATCATTCATCAAAATAGAATTATATCATAAGTATTCAATTTTTAAGGCATAAGAAAAAATAATGCTTTTTTCAAAGTTATAACTTAAAACATTTGATCATTAATTTTGACTTTTTATGAAAGGAAATTTAATCGATATGAATTAAATTTGATACTTAGAATGATATTTGGCAAGCCATCTCAATTTTTGACTTTTTTGCCACTATAGAAATTTCATGGCATACGCCAGTCTACTCCATTTCTTTACATTTAGCTTGATATTATGTAAATATATTGTTTTCATTAAAATAATGCTGATGAGCTTCGCGGTAATTTCATTATACCAAGAAGTAAAAGCTTCGTTGAAAAGATAAATAGTAGGATATCCTTAAATCGTATGAAATTGTAATGAAGATTGCCGTGCCACGCGACAGATAATGATGGAAAGACGCCAATATTTGGTTTCGTTGTCGTTGGTCGTCCTTTTAGGTTAGTAACCTAACACTGTTAACACTTCATTCATGGTTGAAGTTAAAATCCGCCTTAAAATAAAATCCCAGACATTTATGATAATGACGATAAAACTGTGCAATAAAGAGAAGACTACAGAAGTTGATGGTTTTAGAAAGGCAAGCTTTTTTCCTTTAAATTTCGGGTAGTACAGTGATGATATCTGTGCTGCGATAATGAGGAAGATCTTTATCTTGATAGAAAAGTTGACAGTTAGAAGCATCGAGTGCGAAAACGACAATAAAAGGGAAAGACAAAAGGATGTGCAAAATATAAAAATTCATTTTCCTTTGACGTCACTGAAGTTGCCACAAAAATGAAGAGAAATATGGTGACTTCATTTACTTAAAGAAAGGAATCTTCTTTGTTTAGTTAGTTTATCTGTAGATTTTAGTTTTAATCCTTCCCGGTTAGAAAGAAATTGAGACTGAAACTGAAACTGATGTGTTCCTTAATTACCTGAAATTTGAAATTCCTTTTTTTAGATCTTCAAATAAATTTATTAAATACATATTAAAATAAAATTTTGTGCTCTGTGGTAGCTATTTGGAAAATGTTTTTTAATATTTTTGATCCATTTGCGGGTTCAGTTTGATCTAGTTCGAAACAATGATACAAGGTCACAGGGAAAAATAGAAGAGAGAACGTCTAGAGGACTTTAAAGGGGAATTTTAAAAATAATAAACATTCAATTTTAGGTCTGAGAGCGTCTGTCGTTGCTGAGAAAAGTCGCAAATTTCCCATGGTTGGCTGTTGCTCTTGGTATTCATTTCAAAGAAAGAAAGATCACTCGAAGTCTTCTCTAGTTGCGAATTTTTATAGATGGCAGCCCACACTAATTTTTTAGAGTATGTTGGGTACTCATGACTGCGACAGTCGGCTCAAAGATATGACTTTATGTCTCCGGCTGAGTAAATTAAAAAAAACGGAGAACCTCAAGTGGGACTAACCTCAGATAAGATCTTAAAAGAAGACGTGGCAATCATACTATTATTAATTATAAAGGGTAGATTGAGGGAACAAGAACACTAATTTCAGATTTTATGGCGGCACGCGAACTTATAAGACTTAGCAGGTGAAATTGATTAGATTTTGGTAGCTCTTTTGTAATTTGGGAGAAGCAAAAGATAGGACTAAATACATTAATTTAAGATTATTAATTTTTAATAATTGAGAGAAATTTCTTTTGAATAACAGAAGACCACTTTAAGTTCAGGCTTAAATAACTAAAAGTAATGCGTAAAAGATAACCGAAAATGTAATGTAAGATAACCAAAAACCATAAGAATGCAACTGACAAAGAAGGAAAGAGGAATAGTTCGCACAAATCATTCCTTTGTAAAACCAATTGTATCAGACAACTAAAAGCGAAAATTTTAAAGGAAATGGGTTTGTTTTTTTTTCTAAATATAAAGTAAATATTTATTTAATAACCGTCTTACAGGAAGTCCTGGTAGTGAATATTTGTCGGTATTCAAATAATTTTGCGAATGAATTGAGATTCCAGGCAATTTTTTACCTTCCAGATTTCTCGACATGCAGTGTATTCGAAATAGAAATTTATCGATAAAAATTCGACATATCTTTTTTAATTTTTGAACGAATAGGAATTTTTCAATACAGGGTTTTGAGATACAGATTTTTGTTTGAGAATAATTGCAATTTAGCACAAACTTGGCGAATTAGTCGTTTTGCTACCTGTGCCTGTTGCGTCAAACCCAGTATCTTGCAAAGTGTCATATTCGGGGCGATACAAGAGAAAATTTTCTTAAAAATTTTGCATTGATACCCTTTCTAGGGTATTTATGCTTTGATAAACTCGAGCTCAGTTCATGGAAAACGTGAAAAGCTTGTCTCCAGGGATCTCAGATGAAAATGTAGTTTTGTCGCGGCAAAAATGTTCACCTATTTATAATTTTGCAAATATTTTTCACCAATTATATATATTTTTCTCATTTATTTTACTCCCCCGTCCCAAGTAAATAATAAAAATTGGCATTTTTATAAATGACCGAGATATATAGTTCCAAAATATAAAGAATAGCCTTTTTAGAGGCCATAAAGGTAAAGAATAATCAAACGAATTTATTTGAAATGATTACTGCAGCTGTTAGGAACATATCCATAAAAATTAAATGGACAAAGAATTTAAAATAATTTGACTTTGACCAGTGTGTTTTATGAAAATTTCAAAAAAAAAAATGAGAACAGACTTAACTTTAAAGCCTCACAGCTTTTAACTTGACACCTCTATAGAGATTTATATTGCTTTTCTTGTATTTTAGCACTTTTCTGTCCATAGCAGTAAGCCTTACTAACAAATTGCTATGTGTTCAGAAATCATAGAGTTTTGGCCGATGGATTTTTACTTCGCACCACTGTGCGTCTGCTGGTCCATTCCTAATCCTCCGTACGCCCACACCTACCTCCATTTATCGTAAAGAGCTGACGAACTTTGAAAAGGAATGTAAATAAAAAAGTGAATTTATTTAACAGCAGAAGTTTGTTATACTTTTCCTTTTTTCCTCGTATCTTTCTTATTCCTAATATTCGTTTTCCTCCTTTGACTTTTATACTAATCCTACTGAGCGAACACAAATTCAAAGTTAAAAAGTTATTTACTCAAACCCTTATCAATTTTTTCGAAATGTAGACGTTTCTCGAATGACGGTGTTGTCTGAAAGCACTTCGGGATGGTATTTTAAATAAGATTTTAGGTCCACATTTAATGGAGTTCCATTTTATTAGTGAGTAATTTTAAACTGGGTCAAAATTTCGATAAAGATAATTGAAAAATGAAAGGAATATTAATTTTTTCAAAAAAATTTTCTGATAAAGTCATTACAGTTTTTCGTTTCACAATAAAATTTTCCACAGTGAGGATTGTTGTATGTAAACTATTACTTTAATTTTAAAATTGACATTTTAGAATTTGGTCCTCAACATTATCGAGTCACCACCGATCGAAACATTGCTGCCATTCGCCACATCTGCAAAATACATTAATATTCCAGAACAATTGGGCTAATCAACATTAGCGCAAAAATTATGAAATACAGCGTTATTTTCTGTTTTGGTGATGGGTCGATAGAGGGGGAGAGAGAGGGAGAAGGGATTCAATGATCACTTACGGATCCCTACGGCAATCCAATGATCGTCATTATCCACCAATTTCGAAATATCCTCAGGCTCCCAGGCATTGTTGTTGTTTTTTTAGGAAAGATTAGCTGTTTATTTTTAAAAAGCGCCTGAAAGGATTTACCAAACGGATTTTTAATATGATTTTTATTTTGTTGATGTTTAAAATCTAAAAGCTGTTTGCTTTGAATTTAAAATCGCAAAGCAGTTCGAGGTCGTCATTACTGTTGTTGGTGCTTTTCGTATCGCTATTGTTAATATCATTACTGATGCTGTTTTTGCGAAATTCTACGTCGTAAATATCACGTGATTTCCACACACACAGACGCACAGTCAGACAGGCATATATATATATATATATATATATATATATATATATATATATATATATATATATATATATATATATATATATATATATATATATATATATATATATATATATATATATATATATATATATATATATATATATATATATATATATATATATATATATATATATATATATATATATATATATATATATATATATATATATATATATATATATATATATATATATATATATATATATATATATATATATATATATATATATATATATATATATATATATATATATATATATATATATATATATATATATATATATATATATATATATATATATATATATATATATATATATATATATATATATATATATATATATATATATATATATATATATATATATATATATATATATATATATATATTTGCGTCGTGCTGTTAATTAGTTAAACCCAAGCGAATTTTCCTCTGGGTTAAATCAAAAGAAACTTGATCAATAAAGAACGAAAAAAACAGTAGAGAAGAACAAAAATAAGGTATGGGGAAAACGAGGAACGAGAAACAATTCCTTTCACTGGGATTGAATTGAAAGCATTAAATTATTGTATTCGGAATTGGATATTTGGGCCTTCGGATTTGGCAATTTTAGTTTCTTTTGAGGTATTTAAGCACGGGAAATCGAAGTCCCTTACTGGCGATGAAGACCTTAGTGAGCATTTGTGGTAATTTTTTTGTGGTAATTGAGCAAAAATTGTGAGCATTTGTGGTAATTTTTCTTGCAGAAATCCATATGAAATATTATTAAACAAAATTGGTATTTTTGAAGATGATGATCACCCTAGTGGTTGTATTTCCTGTGAAAGGAATTTGCATGGTCAATTCCAAAGTCATATTACTTTCAAAAAATCTTCTTCATTTTAAATACTACTATTTTCGTCAGCAGAGCGCTTGAATACCGAAGCCCAATTTCAATTCCATTTCAATTCCAAAGGAAAAGTCCTTTGGAATTGAAATGGAATTGAAATTGGGATGGAATTTGATTCCAAAGTAATGAACACTACCGTTTTCTGGATATCAGCAGACTTAAAGTACATTGAACTAATGGTTTTTCGTTCTTTGGTAATTCCTTCCTAATTATATCCGCTTTATATCACTGATAAATCTTGAAAGCCATCAATAATATTACTCCAATTATAATAAATAATTATTTATAGTGTGATTTATTAAAGGTGCGAAAGTAGGTAGGTAGGTAAGATGAGCGTAGGAGCCTTCTCCCCCGTCCACTTAGGCCACTTTGGCCCATTGTGATTGCCATATAAGTATCAATTCTGGTTTTTCATCGCATAAGCGCGAAGGACGATTTTCGATAAAATATGTAACGAACCAGCATTTTTACAAATGTTTATTCCTCATTAGAATTAAATTAATGCCGATCTCTCTGCGACAGGAAAAAATATTCACGACAAAAAATACTTTTCTTTAAATTTTCGTTAAAACACTCGAAATTGCGGCCATTGACCAAGAATTGTGACGATTTGCAAGGGTTGCATTTTGTGAGTTTTGTTATGATAAAGATGTTGACTTCGGCTCACGTTTCTACGTGGTCAGGTCAAACGAATATTCAAGATTCATTCCCCAGTTTTGGCATTTTCTCAATTCAGTTTATGAATTTAATTAATGAAATCACACAGTTCACAAATTTCTGTTCACTTTTAGTAAGTGTAAGTATGTTTTTTTACATAGAACTTCGGTGACTAAACACTGTCTGGGATAAATAATTATGCCACAGACAAGTTACCGTCCTGCAAGACCGTCTCCTCCGCGTACTATAAAAATACAAGTAGGTGGAAGGTTCGAGATGCTCATATTGAACATTTTCTGTTTAGACTTTTTGCTTTTACGTCTGTACTTAGTTAAGAAAAGCAAAGTAAGGTTTTGAAGAATGGAAGAATGCATTAGAGATATGGGAATAAATAAAGAAGTATTGACAAGTAAAGGCAAGTGGAAGGGAGGTATGGATTTATAACAAGGTGAGGATATTGGTGCCGGTGGGGTTTGGTGTTTGTCGGAATATGGGGAGGATAAGGATTGTATAAACTAAATAATACTAATCTAACTTAATAATAAGTGGTCTTATGATTACAACAACAATTCCCTGGGAATGATAATGCAATCTTGTTAAATTCTTAGCAGCTAAAATAGTTATTGTCATTAGTTGTTAGATAACGAGTCGAATATGTTAATTTTTCACCCTGCCATCTCCTTTTTGATGCGTTACAATGTTACAACATTAACTTTGACCGAGGCTTGCTTTTTATGTTTACCTTACCAAGTAAAGAAGAGAGGAAGGGTTTAGTAAAGAAATGTGCTCAGGAATAAATAAAGTATAAAAATATTTATATTTGCAGTTTGCGAATTTAAAAGCAAAGAAAGAAAAAAGGAAAGGAAGAAGATAAAGAAGAAGAAGCAAACGATTCCAAAAAAACCATAAGGATTACGGGCGGCATGAGGGTAAATCGTAAAAGGTAGAAATAATCGAGGGAAGCGAAAAGACAGTAGTGTAAAGTTCACTTCTAGAAAAAAGAAAAGAAGAAAAAAGTAGTGCAAGTGGAAGAAAAGTAATAATAATACTTAGGAAAGGAAGCATCTTGATATAATTCCGATAGTTAGCCCGTGCGTAAACTAAGAAATTAAAAGAAAGAGGAATTTAGAAATCGCAATCATTCACGTAAATACACACTGGCGCACGGGCGCTTATCTAAACACATATATTCCGTTGCACACATGCACATACATACACACTGTAAATTAATTTAACTCTAAACACAGTATCATGCACATACACGCATGCACGGACCGCAAGCGAGTGTTTGTCGCTTGGTTTCTGTGACATGAATTTTGTTTACCGCAACCACACGAGAAGGGTTTTTCTTAAATATTACTCTGCCTCATCTTAATTCTTGTTCTCATTCATTTTTGTTTTCACATGTGATGCAAGTTTTGTGTATTAAAAATTGTTCATCTCTGTAATGATTTCGGTACGCCGAGTAGAAAAAAATTTAAGTGACACAAAAAGTTCGAAGTCAATTTGAACAAATTGTAACATCCACTTTTATGCATTTTAATGATTGTGTGGAACTTTCCTTTCTATTTTCTTCACAAGTCCGTTTAACTCATCAATATGTAGTAGATCATTTATGTAGTAAAGCTAAAATGAAATAAAGCTCATTTTTTGTCTTCTTTATTTCAAGCAGTTTTGACCATTTCTATTACCTCAAGTCAATGGTTTATCTATTTATTGTTCAATTTTAAAGCAATCACCTAAAATAATTGTACATTTATTTGAGCTCAATAAGTCTATACATTTCCATATATCTTATGGACTAACCTTCTGAGATCATGAACATTGAGAAATTGTCCTTTTTTCTCTTTTTTATAGTATTCAGAAGTCTAAAAATGTTATGGTTCTTACGATACCACATCTTGTTGCTATTGTTTTTTCCGTAGTCTTTCTTTTTCTTTCTCAATGTGATAAAATATACTTATTTTAAATTTAATGTCTTTCGCTAAAACTTCCTCGGGTCTTTGCTTTTCTGTTTCTGACTCTTTTAGTTATTGCTTTCAATGAAAACTATGAAAAAGAAGATATCTCGTTTGGTGCGGTAGATGTGTGTATGAGTGCGGATAAGTGCATTTTAAGGTTTCCATTAACAAACCAACCATCGTAACCGTTGTCTTTGTCATTCGGAGAGTGCAAAAGTGAAACTACCCTCCCGAAACCGTCGACAATTTCAACCTCCCCCCCCATTTTGTCATTCAATTGCTCATTCAATTGTGCCATTCAATTGTGGTAGCTGTGGGAAGTCTTGTTGATATTTTAGTCCTTTCTCGGAAGGCCGTAACTTCTCCACATAGAAACGGAAAAAGGCTTTTGCACGGAAAAAGGCTGGCGTTGGTTTTCAACGTTTTTAGCTTCTCCGAGAGGGTAGCTTTCTCCTTTCTTTAGCTCTTTTCCTTAGCTATTTGTGATAGCATATTTTCTGCTAAATTTTTTTGGACAAAAAATGTGAAAATAATCTGTTTGCTTGTGTGCCTGTTTGTCTGTCTGTCTGTATGTCTGTATGTTTGTCTATCTGTCCGCCTGTCTGTGGAAATCACAATTATAAGAGCGCGAATAATTACCTTTATAAAATTTCGCACTCACATAATCATAAACGTCAGTAGGTTTAAGTAAATCTTAAATGTGGATGAATTGGTAAAATCGTAAAGAGACCAGATATTAGATATTTGAGCAACTTTTATGTTTAAATTACGGTTCTGAATAAAGCGTTTTCTTTAAAACAAATGCCTAAAAGTGGGAGCAGCCACCCACTATGACGAGGATAATGAATACTCTACCTTCCTGAGTATTTTTACCGAAAATAGGCGAAATTGTATTAGTGCGGCGCCTACTCTTTAAAGTTAATATGTGCTTACCTGCGGTAATAGTTTAATGCGTTGCAGAGTGATTTTAAAGACAAGATTTTACTTTTGAGTAGAAAATTATACCCCCAGATGCCTTTAGTAGAAAATTATACCCCCAGAAATGTGTGAAATTCGCTCACTGGTTGTTGGATTTAAAGCATAAATTAAATTACTACATGAGCTTCAGCGAGATCGAAGTTAGCGTTCTTAGTTTTTGTTATTTTTGTACGAATACCGGAGCTGTATCATATGAAATATTTCAAATCAGGAATTTTCATTTAATTTTACCCCATTCCGTTTCATTTCATATGAAACTGTGACAGACAAAGAAGAAGAATATGTTTTCAAAATTCTCTTGATAATACTCTAGTTCGCTTCAGCAATCCTCAATCTCTGCTAACTCCTGGTAGATTTAGCCCAAGGAGCTCGTATTATAAATCTAATATAACGTCATCACAACGAAAGACACCGATTGTGGCAGCGCAAACTAATGATTCTGGATACCTATAGCAACTGGCGACGCGACGCGATGCAACATTTCGGGCTTTTGTAATAACACGGTAATAAACATAAAGTGTTCGTGCATGTATTGCTGTTACTGGGTTTTGTATTATGCATGTGTTACAAGCAACATTTGCGTACTGCATAGGCACACACACCACCATACGCATGCACACCAATTATACTCTCCTATATTGGATGCTGTGTCAGATTTTAAATTAAATTTCTTTACATTTTTATTTCGAAAACACTGCAAGCAATTTTCTAAAATATACGACGTCTTTTGAAGTGATTTTATGGCACTATCTATCTGTGCATTGAAAGCGGAATCATGCAACGACATACACATTTTTCAAATATCATTTAAAATTTTAGAAATATTTCCTAATACTGTCTAACAGCTTTCTAGACTTTATTAATAATGCTAGCGTTACTTTTAGAACGTTTTAGAAGTATTGAAAGGGAAAAAATGCTAACAAATTCAATTTTATTAATTCAATATAATTTTTTGTGCCACATAAATTCGTAATTTTTTATTAAAGAATTTATTCAGAAAAACTTTAATATGTTTTATGCCTCTAAATCTTCATATTCAATTTTTTCGGAGCATCGAATAGCTCTTCAAAATCATTATTAAAACGATAAGGGAATATTTCGTATTCTTGATTAATGTAAAATATGTTTCATTTATTTGAAAGGAAAGTCAGTTATTGATAATCAAAATATGTGTGTCTGTCCTTTCATTTAAATTAAACTAAATTTTTAGATTTGAAAAGACCGCAAATATTGTTTTGACAGGCTTTACTATTTTCCCAAATATGAATCGAGCACATGTTTATAAAAACATAAATCATACTAATAAATTGAAACAGTATTTTTTTATTATTTATTCTGTTTATACGATTCTCGGAATCCCTCCTCTCCTCTCACAAAGTTTTTTATAACCATCTCTCTTCTTGCGCGCCTCTTTTTCTATCTGCCTTACATTTGCGGCAACACGTTATTATTTTATGACTTCTTTCAATACAGGCGTATTCTTGATTGTGATTAGATATAGTTAGAAATAAATAAAGGGTTCACGGGAAATAAAGAAACAATATAAAAGAAAGGGATAAGAGGAGAAATTGGGAAGGGACTTTGCAAGAAAAAATTGGAAAAGTATGCGAGCTAACTGTATAAACAACCATTAATAATATATCCTTCGACCTACCGGGCAATTTTCATTTTTTTGAATTGGCTTTCTCAAGGAGATTTTCTTTGGTGTTTATAAAGAAAAACCCATGGCTGCAGGGTCGCTGGCAGTGGAATATTTGACATTATCGAAAATAATACTTTGCCACAAAGTGTTGGAAACCGTTTAGTAGGGATAAAATGATTTAACTAAGGATAATGTGGCGTGAAGGTGACGATAATGGTAATGACGATAATGGATACTGATATTAAAGGCGGGTAAGAATTCAATTTTTTTATTTTTGCTGAGCTTGAGGCTAAGTAAAATTGACAAAACGGAGAAAACGAAACGGGTAGGATGACAATTGCGCTGACTGGAAATAAAAAGCTTATAAAAATAGTCTTTTGTAGAAAAATAAACTTATAATAAATAGAAAAAAACCAAGCAAAATAAATATTAAATAATAACAAGTAGAAAAATAAACTGATTAAATAATTTGTGTTCAGAATAAATAACAATATTATTGAAGAAATTAAATTTAAAATTAAAATAAAAAATTGCAATTAAGAAAAACCTAATCTCTTTATTTTGGGCTAAAGAAATTTAATTCAGGTATAAAATAAAAATAAAAAATTGTATTTAATTTAACTCCTTCTTTACCGTTCGATATATCTTATTTATATATTTATTCTTATATAAATATATATCTTATTTATATATTTATTTATTTATATATTATTTTATATATTTATATTTATTCGATATATCTTATTTATTTATCACGAAATTATTGTTATAAAAATTTAAGCTTGGCTTAAATTTTTTTGGCTTAAAGCTTGGGTTTTTACTATTTTAGTTATGTCTAAAAGGCACCCACTTTACAACTTCTTATATCACCTTCGAAGGTCACTGCTCCTTCCTCGTAGTTGAAATGAAGAAAGTTTAATTTTGAAAGGTGAAAGAATAATTTATTATACATACTTGGCATACTTTTCAGAGTGGTCCACGATAGAAGTAATCATATAAGTTCAAGCCCCTTTTCTCACAAAAAGGAGAGGAGAGATATTTAATCTAGAACAATTTATGTCTTAAATATCTTAAGAATTATAGTTAGCGGTGTTAGATAGTTTTGATCTCCCGAAGTTCCAATTAGAATAAGCTCACACCAATATATATTTAAGATATTTATTTAAAAGAAATGTTTCTCGTACAGACGAAAGAAATTCTGAATAGGCAATGAACAGAAAAATATTTCAATACAATTGATAGAACTAAAGAGTCGACTTGTTTGAATTCGATATAAAATGTGAAGTGTTGTACAAGTAATAAAACAGCAAGTTCTTTAACAGTCCCTCTCAACGCTCACATACATATGTAAAATGATTATTTTAATGTTAGTACAATCCCATAAGTCTGGTAAATTTTAAATGTTTAACTTTTTGCAGACTTTTAGTTAGTATATCAGATATCATTAAATCTGTGCAAACATAGTTTAGATCAATTTCATTATTTTTATAAACATTTCGAATATGATGAAACTTAATGTCGATGTGCTTGCTTCTTGAGTGATATACCGGGTTCTTTACTAAATGTTGAGCGCTTTGATTATCAGAGTTTAAAATCATTGGTGTAGTATATTGAAAACCCATTTCTGCCAGCAACTTTTTAATATAAACAGCTTCTTTCGCAGCAGAAGAAAGGGCAACATATTCCGCCTCCGTGCTGCTAAGTGCTACTATATTCTGCTTCTTAGATTCCCACGAAAAAACACTTCCTGCTGCCACAAACGCACATCCCGTGTAAGATTTTCTGTCAGTTGTGTCTCCGCCCCAGTCAGCGTCCACAAAGCATTCTATAGGTTTTTCTGTCTTGATGTAATGAAGTTGGAAATCACTCGTCCCTCTTAAGTATCTCAGGATATGCTTAGCAGCGACTAGATGTTCGAAATGCGGATCAGTATTACGTTGCGAAAGCTTAGATACGGAATGTAGAATATCAGGACGCGTTGAAATTGCAACATACATCAACGCCCCAATCAACGACTGATATTCACTTTGATCTACCTTCTTACAATTGTCATTAGTACAATTTGTTTGAAATCCTGCGGACATCGGAGTTGTTAAAGATTTGCAGTCTTCCATGCCATAGTGTCTAAGTAAATCATTGATGTACTTTTTCTGACAAATATTTATATTTCCAGTTTCGGATTCACGTTGAATTTCCATTCCTAAGAAATAATGGAGCTTGCCTCCGTCGACTACGTCAAAAACTCTTCTAATTTGCATTTTTATTGCATTTAAATCTTCTAAATTTGAACAGCCTATTATTAAATCGTCGACATATACTGCAATTATGTTGAATTTGCCATTATTGTTTTTTGTATAAATGCAGGGTTCACTAGGACATGGTAAGAATCCAATACTTTTTAATTCTTCATCTAACTTTGTATTCCATTCTCGTCCGCTTTGTTTTAATCCATAAATTGCTTTATTTAATTTTAAAACCTGATTAGGACAATCCTTACTAATAAATTCTTCGGGTTGTTTCATAAAAACAGTATCGTGAAGATCACTATTTAGATAAGCTGACGTCACGTCCATTTGGTGTAAGTATAAATCATGCTCGCAAGCAACCGCTAATATCATGCGAATCGACGCATATCTAACGACAGGTGAGAATGTTTCGAAATAATTGATTCCGAAATGTTGACTGCAGCCTTTGGCTACTAAACGGGATTTAAAACGTTCAACAGCGCCATCTGCATTTCTCTTAATGTTGTATACCCATTTGCAATTTATTGCCTTCTCACCGGGGGGTAAATCTGTTAATGTCCACGTCTGATTTTTAATCAAGGCATCGTACTCTCTTTGCATGGCGGCGCGCCATTCTTCTGAGAAGTTACTTGCCATGGCCTCATTGACAGATTCCGGAATTTCAATATTTCCTTTTTCTATGTGATTTAACAAGTTTCGCTCTTTTCGAGGGCGCCCAGGATTACCGGTACGAACTATTTTAGGACGACCTCGACCGTATCGAATAGGTTCAAGAATATCGTCATTACAGTTTGAAACTAATTCTTCTGCAGAAGGCTCTTGTACTAAACAGGAATCAATAACGTCATCAGGTATAATTTCTTCAACAGTATTATTATTATTGGGAGAGATTGGAGAAATATCTTCAATGTCGAAAGTAAAAATTTGACATTGACCTTCATGGGTTTTAATATTAGAATTTTCAAAGAAAATATCGTCTCTGCTAATAACTATATTCCCAGTTCCATGATCCAACAATCGGTAAGCTTTTGAATTGTCTGAATATCCTACCATAGTCAGTTCTTTTCCCTTGGCTCGAAACTTCTTTGAATGATTTTTATTCATAGCTATGGCTAGCGAACCGAACGTTTTCAAATGGTTCACACTTGGCTTTATCTTAAACCATACCTCAAATGGTGTTTTACCAACGAGTGTTTTGGTCTCTGATCTGTTTCTTAAGTAAGCAGCGGTTGAAACAGCTTCCGCCCAGAATGACTCATCTAGTCCTTTGTGCACTATCATACTACGTGCCATTTCTACAAGCGTACGGTTAGCACGTTCCGCCACACCATTTTGTTGTGGAGTGTATGGTGTAGTAAGTTGGTGTTTAATCCCATTTTGTTTTAAAAAATTGTTAAATTCTTTCCCGATATATTCGCCCCCATTATCGCTCCTTAGTACTTTGATTTTAAAATTCGTTTCATTCTCGACAAAATTTTTGAATAAACGGAATGTTTCAAAGACCTCGCGCTTTGATTTAATGCAATAAACGAAGATGTATCGAGACTTGTCATCGACAAACGAGACAAAATATCTAGATCCGCCAATCGACGGCTTGTTTATTGGACCGCATACATCAGTATGAACTAATTCTAGTAAATTTTTAGCCCGATTTTTGGAAGTCGGAAATGGTTTAATACATATTTTGCTTTTAGCACATGTAATGCAATCATTAAATGCAGGTACATCCTTAATATTTAGTCCTTTTACTAGCTCATTAGCTGCCATATCCTTTAAACTGTTAAAATTTAAGTGGCCGTATCGCTCGTGCCAAAGCTTTGCACGATTAAGTGTGGTTTCTGCATAAAAAAGTTTTCTAGAGCTATTTTTAAACATGTATAGACCATTTTGGTTTACACCAGTAAGCAAAATATTATTGTTTCTGCTAACAGTACAAGAATCTCTTTCAAAAATTACATTTAATCCGTTTTGGCAAGCTTTTGTTACGGATATAAAATTGCAGCGTAATTTTGGTACATACAAAACGTCCTTTAAGGTTACGCACATATCATTACTTTTAATGTTTACATCGCCACGACCAACCGCTTCTATAGATTTATTAGCAGCAAGATCTATTTGTTCCACACAATCTTTATATGCAACAAACAAAGAACGATCAGAACAAAGATGTGATGTGGCACCACTATCAATACACCAATCATCACTCTCAAATGTAAAACCGGACACGGAAGCCAAAATAGCGGAAAATGACTTTGAGTTTCCTGTTTCTTTTCTATTTCGCGGTTCTTTACATTTTGAAGCAAAATGGCCGCGGCGCCCACAATTGTAACATTTTCCATTACTATGTTTTACATCAAATTTTTCTTCATTACCTTTTTGGTGATGGCTCGTATAAGCATACTTTTTTCTTGTATTGAATCTGGCCAGAGCTTGCTCAACTTCACCTTGTGCTGTCTCTTCAACATTTTCATTTCTTCTTTGGGCTTCTTCGATGAGCTTGATCTTTAAATTCTCTATAGTCGGCAATTCGTCTCGGCTTTCAATTGCTATTACAAAATTTTCAAAGTCTTTTGGCAAACTAGATAATAAAATTATAACAACCATCTCTTTGGGTACATTAATTTCTAATTCGGCCAATCTTTCCAAAGTTTCAGTGAAATCACATATATGTTCGTGCATGTTCTTACCTTTTGATAGACTTGAATGCAACAATTTCTTGAAAAGTGATATCTTACGCAAAGGTCCACTTGGTTGATAAATCTCTTGCAGTTTTTTCCACGCATCATACGATGTTTCACAATGACGAATATGGTTTATCTGCGAAGCCTTAATGCATAACATTATAGTTGCCAATGCTTTTTCATCCTTGGCCATAAATTCCGACGCATCTTTTTCCGGTGTCGTGCTGGTTATCTTGATTTTTCCATTTACGATTGCCCATAATTCAACATGGATTAACACGCTCTTCATGTGGACCGACCACGACGTGTAATTGGTATCATCCAGTTTTTCAATAGAGTATAATCCTGATCCACTCATTTTAAACTTTATTGGTGTCTTGAGTTTAAACCTTTTATAGGTGTCCTGGGCCCATAACCTGTTAGATAGTTTTGATCTCCCGAAGTTCCAATTAGAATAAGCTCACACCAATATATATTTAAGATATTTATTTAAAAGAAATGTTTCTCGTACAGACGAAAGAAATTCTGAATAGGCAATGAACAGAAAAATATTTCAATACAATTGATAGAACTAAAGAGTCGACTTGTTTGAATTCGATATAAAATGTGAAGTGTTGTACAAGTAATAAAACAGCAAGTTCTTTAACAAGCGGTACAAAAGGAATACACTTCGTTCAAACGTTAATTCAAAGTATTCAAACCTGGCACCTTATTAAAATAGAGCACAATGACGTCATATACACTCGAAGTATTGCTGAGCTCGGTGTGGTCTTGCACTGTAAGATATCTTTTAGTTACGATGTATTCGAAACTAATTTTTCAATTTTTCCTTTACCTTTCCTTTATTCTTGCCCTATATTTTTGAGGTGGTTGTGAATAAGTTGATATTGGTTATGGTGGCCAGAATTAGTGGCAGCGTTATGCATTTTATTTTAAATATACGATACGTTCGGGTTTACCCTTTGGTTGTTGTTGTTATTGCGGTTGAATCGGGTACAATTGCAAAACTGTACCAGGAGCTGAAGCTGTTTAGTTGAATCAGATGTAAAAAAATGCAATCACAATTATGTTAGACATGCATAGATAGATAAGTAGGCTATCAAGTACTTTCATTTAAATTAAACTAAATTTTTAGATTTGAAAAGACCGCAAATATTGTTTTGACAGGCTTTACTATTTTCCCAAATATGAATCGAGCACATGTTTATAAAAACATAAATCATACTAATAAATTGAAACAGTATTTTTTTATTATTTATTCTGTTTATACGATTCTCGGAATCCCTCCTCTCCTCTCACAAAGTTTTTTATAACCATCTCTCTTCTTGCGCGCCTCTTTTTCTATCTGCCTTACATTTGCGGCAACACGTTATTATTTTATGACTTCTTTCAATACAGGCGTATTCTTGATTGTGATTAGATATAGTTAGAAATAAATAAAGGGTTCACGGGAAATAAAGAAACAATATAAAAGAAAGGGATAAGAGGAGAAATTGGGAAGGGACTTTGCAAGAAAAAATTGGAAAAGTATGCGAGCTAACTGTATAAACAACCATTAATAATATATCCTTCGACCTACCGGGCAATTTTCATTTTTTTGAATTGGCTTTCTCAAGGAGATTTTCTTTGGTGTTTATAAAGAAAAACCCATGGCTGCAGGGTCGCTGGCAGTGGAATATTTGACATTATCGAAAATAATACTTTGCCACAAAGTGTTGGAAACCGTTTAGTAGGGATAAAATGATTTAACTAAGGATAATGTGGCGTGAAGGTGACGATAATGGTAATGACGATAATGGATACTGATATTAAAGGCGGGTAAGAATTCAATTTTTTATTTTTGCTGAGCTTGAGGCTAAGTAAAATTGACAAAACGGAGAAAACGAAACGGGTAGGATGACAATTGCGCTGACTGGAAATAAAAAGCTTATAAAAATAGTCTTTTGTAGAAAAATAAACTTATAATAAATAGAAAAAAACCAAGCAAAATAAATATTAAATAATAACAAATAGAAAAATAAACTGATTAAATAATTTGTGTTCAGAATAAATAACAATATTATTGAAGAAATTAAATTTAAAATTAAAATAAAAAATTACAATTAAGAAAAACCTAATCTCTTTATTTTGGGCTAAAGAAATTTAATTCAGGTATAAAATAAAAATAAAAAATTGTATTTAATTTAACTCCTTCTTTACCGTTCGATATATCTTATTTATATATTTATTCTTATATAAATATATATCTTATTTATATATTTATTTATTTATATATTATTTTATATATTTATATTTATTCGATATATCTTATTTATTTATCACGAAATTATTGTTATAAAAATTTAAGCTTGGCTTAAATTTTTTTGGCTTAAAGCTTGGGTTTTTACTATTTTAGTTATGTCTAAAAGGCACCCACTTTACAACTTCTTATATCACCTTCGAAGGTCACTGCTCCTTCCTCGTAGTTGAAATGAAGAAAGTTTAATTTTGAAAGGTGAAAGAATAATTTATTATACATACTTGGCATACTTTTCAGAGTGGTCCACGATAGAAGTAATCATATAAGTTCAAGCCCCTTTTCTCACAAAAAGGAGAGGAGAGATATTTAATCTAGAACAATTTATGTCTTAAATATCTTAAGAATTATAGTTAGCGGTACAAAAGGAATACACTTCGTTCAAACGTTAATTCAAAGTATTCAAACCTAGCACCTTATTAAAATAGAGCACAATGACGTCATATACACTCGAAGTATTGCTGAGCTCGGTGTGGTCTTGCACTGTAAGATATCTTTTAGTTACGATGTATTCGAAACTAATTTTTCAATTTTTCCTTTACCTTTCCTTTATTCTTGCCCTATATTTTTGAGGTGGTTGTGAATAAGTTGATATTGGTTATGGTGGCCAGAATTAGTGGCAGCGTTATGCATTTTATTTTAAATATACGATACGTTCGGGTTTACGCTTTGGTTGTTGTTGTTATTGCGGTTGAATCGGGTACAATTGCAAAACTGTACCAGGAGCTGAAGCTGTTTAGTTGAATCAGATGTAAAAAAATGCAATCACAATTATGTTAGACATGCATAGATAGATAAGTAGGCTATCAAGTGCCCGAAGGCTATCACTGAAACATGCACACATGCACTTAAGTATGCACGCTTTATCTTTTGGGGTCAGTAACATAAATCGTTCTTGCATAAGCAGCAAAAAAAAATAATAATAAATTCAATTAAATTCTATTTTCTCCTTTTCAAAACATGATTAAGTTGAAGAATGTATAGGCAAGGAAAGGAAAGAGAAGGATTTAAAAGGAAGAAGAATTTATACAAGTTTCCATGCTTTTACTGCTTTACCGTTTTGAGCTTTTTAAAGCTTCAAGAATTCATGCATGCAACAGACTTACCCCTATTAATTTTTTTCAAGAGGTAAGCAGCAGAATTAACTGTGGTTTATTCAGTATATACTGACTGATCTTCAAAATTATTTTTCGAAAACTATAGAAACTATTCTCTTCTCATAACTATCAATGCGTTTTTGAATTGAAATCAATGTTTTGGATCGCGATATTTCCAAAGTTATGAAGTTATGAAATCGAAAGTTATGATTTCTGTTAATGAAACCCTGTGAACGTGAGATTGGATTGGTTGGATCACACTCCAAATGTATCCGTTTGGTATTGTTTGGTATTGTTAGCTTATATATAGCTTTTGTTTGGTATTGTTTAGGGTTTAGTGTTTAGTTTATTTAGAGTTGTTTGAAAAATATTAAGTAATTGTTGTTAGTTGTCTTTTTTAAAATTTTAAATTGATTTTAATTTGAGTTAAATTAAAAAAAGACAAATATAGTTACGTATTTTACTCAAGCTTGCTTTTTAGTAAAGCAATATTAATGTTTTGCATGTAATTGAAAGAGCAGAATGAGGATTAAAATCTCCTAATTAAAAAAACCAATTCCTTGAGTTTATCGTGGACTCACATGCATGCATAGAAGTATAAGTTTTTAATGTTTAATTATATTCCCAAATTGTAAATACTTGAAGCATATTTGAAAAGAAAGTAGAAAGAAACTTGTTTCATTTAACAATCAAAATTCTAACAAAATAAGACTCATGGCGAAATTATCCAGAAACATATACACCTACCTACCTACAATAACACACACAGCTACATATAGGCATATATACGCACACACATATTTATACACATGCACACACACACTTAGTCAAACAAACACGTACACGATCACTCACCCACTCGCACCCCACACGCATACACGTACACTTATGGAGATCCACTGACGTCTACCATTTTAGGAATAACGGTTTTTAATAGAAATAAATTGGTTAGGTTTTGTGAATTTCCTCTGCTTCTCATAACCACACACTTCACCTTGTGGCAAGTACTTATACGTACATACACATATGCACACAAAACATCATGATGCGGTTTATTTCGGATCAATTGAATGAACCCAATTCGATCACATGAATCTAAGTTTTAGAAGTATATTTGGTGAATGCACATTGCTTGTTGGTTTTATTTATTTATAAATATTGACAAGTACTATTGTTGTTTTTGGTGTTATGTAGTTGGCATTATTGTGAGATTCAAAATTGTTTTATCAAAAGGGAGACAAAGTTGGTTGCGGTGGTATTTGTTCAACAATTCTATGGTTTTGTGAATAATGTTGGTGTCTATGGTTGTAAGTATTCATGTGTTTCTTTTTCGTTTTACTTCTTGACTATTTAATTAAACCTGCGATTAATTTAGGAAATCTCAAAACTTGAAACGAAGAAATTTAAAAATTGTTGGGTATGAGAATAAAATAGCATCTTGGGCTGAGTCTGGATTTTTCGACCTTTATAAACATGTTTCAAATCCTCTCAAATAAATTGCAAAACAGCAACTGGTTATAATCTTTTACATACCCTCCTCCCACAATCTCTTCTTCTGTAGAAAACAGCCACGGATGGACAGAGAAAACAGATGAAAGTACTTAAATAATTTGTTTGAAACGCTTCCCAACAGCGAGCTTTCAATATATGTGTTTAGATATCGAAAAAATTACTTTTTAAAACATTTTGTAAAAAATTCTATTGCTTTACAGAATTTGTGCTTACAGCGAATTCGCTATAATAGAGAGGGGGATTATTTAGTACTTTTAAACATGTTTATTCCAAGAATCAGTGCAAAATCATGCTTTAGTTTTCAAAGGACGCTTCTTCAACAGAAACAAACTAATTAAATTTAACGAGCAAAAAGTTAGGCTTTAATTTTAAAAAGCAGTGGGAACTGTTTTTAGGGGTGGCCAGAAGTAATAGAAAGAATGAAATAGCGGCAATGGGCGGCAGTATCATGGTTAGTTTCGCTCCAATTACCAGACCTAATATATGTATTGCTGGATTTTTACTACTTTGTTAATAATTTCTATCGAATATAACGGATGGTTTTTTCTTTGTTTGTCTCTCGCAAATTATGCGTAGGAGTTGTTTGGGATACCGCACACTTGCTAAATGAAAAATCAGCAAAATCGGCCTGGTGCGAAGCCAACATTTTTATAAAAAAATTGCAAAATCCCCAATTCTCAGTTTCTATTGAAATTTTGAAGCTTAAATTATATGTCTGAAATGATAGTATTGGACATAATTAAATCTCCCAAAAATTGGCGTACCACCCGTACTACCATTTTAGTACATTATACTATTTGTAGACTTTTTTGAGAATTGTGTCGAAGATGAATTACTAAATCTAAATTAAGCGACTAAAATGGAATGTATTATTAAAAAGGCGGCGCGCACAGTCTACCGACAGTAACGATCGAACTATAGGTTTTATTGTGGATGTGGCGTAAGTAGACTGCGGTCAAGCTGTAAGTTCCTTGGTTACCCCTTTTAATAAACGACGTTCTCTTCATGCTCGACACGATAACGGACGTATTTTTTTTATGGAAAATTCTTTAAGCAGGACCAAGGAGAAAAAACAATATCTAGAAAACTATGAAAAAAATCGAAAAAATTCAGAAATTCCTAAATTTTCGAAAACGCGACTGAAAATGCACATGTCGTGAAAAAATCCTATGCCATCCATTCATTCAGCGCGTCTGGTACAGTACACACAGTGCACTCCACGTCTACATTTTTTGTCGGAACAATAAAATTAATAAAAGCGACGTCAAGAAAGCGGAAATATATTTTCTACACACAATTTTAGCTTTCGTTAGCAGAAAAAAAATAGAATTTGCCATCCACATTTTTCTGTCAGTGCGGAATTCAAACTCACTGGGAATGTGATAAATTATATTTTTCGCTGCTGCGCAGTGATTAAAGTCTTAATTTTTCTTTTTGTTACTCACGCCCTTCTGATTACCATATTTCTCTTCTAATCTCTCTTTCGCTCACATTCGCTCAATGTTTCGGTTGTCACCGATTTGACGTGGGTCACTCTTGCTTGAATTATCTTTTCTTTTAATTTTTTCATTTTCTTCTAAATTCTATAAATTTTATTATATCTTTCTAGGTTGCTAAATTATATCCTGGTTTCATCAGAATACTGAGTATACTGACGAAAAGACTCCCGAAGAAAAGTCTATTATACGAAAAAAACACGATATTTTCAAGATCTTTATTATTTGCCACATAATGTTCTCTCACAATCTCTTCATGCTATCTTCAGTCTCCCAGTCTTATGACTCCTGGAAGGACTTACTTGCAAAGAACTTAACAATTACTCTTAATTCCAGCAATTTCAAAATTTATTGCTAGATATCACCGCTAACAATCTCAATATTAGTTTCACCATTTGGAAAGGTCACACAAATTGAATAAGCAACAATTTTCGCATCCGTTCGAAGTGTGTGTGTGTTTGTTGGTACTTCACTTGTAACAGTGACCGTACGTTACGTGGCCAAAGCCATGAAACTTTATATCTATGGTACACTCCTGCTTCATACATATTTTTTCGATCCATTTTTTTACATGTTAATCATGGTATATACCTTCTTTAAAACTAAACGCCGTCATCTCTGAGCTTTATAGAGACGTTAACATGCTTCAATGTCAATGTCATGCTTCATACACATTTACACATCTAAAACTAGTCAGACAAGCACACCCATCTAGCCAACCAACCTTTCCATCTAATCACCAGCCAAGTCACCCTAATCTATCCAACCCATACGGCACGCTCTCCACAATAACAAAATCACTCTCCTGAGGAAAATAATGTTTAATGCCTCCAGCTCCCTCTTTCTGCAGCCATTCTCTACTTGCTCTCTCAGTGGACTAGTGTTGACTATAAAAGGTTATATATAGACTAGGTGGTAGTGAGGGTAGCTACTGTCATTCTTGTTGTTATCGTTATGTTATCGTTGCTGGCATTGCTTTTACAGTAGTTGACTGTGTTGCTGCTTTTGTTACCGTTGTTGCCAAATCAATGAACCCTTTGCCGCTGTCTCTGACACATCGGTGCCACGATATTTCTGTCAGTCCATTTAGTCTCCAGTCACCTTCATTTCGCTAGTTAGAGATCTACCCATCTCATTGTAGAGTTATTCGACCAGATAACCATCACCAGCTCTTCAAATTCTTTGATTTCGAGATCAAATATAATTCGAGAAAAAATATAGGTAGAGAGGAAAGGGAGAGTTAAAGTTCATGGGAAAGGACTTTGCTGGAAGGAAATTATAGAATGCGGATTTTAAAATAGGTCTATTTTATTAAGTCAAATTATTACATCTATTGATTGTTTGTTACCTTAAACATCTATTGATTGTCTATCCTCAAACATAATTTTTGAAAGGGTATCCTTAGTATATGGATTTCGGATGACAGCTAACTTTTAGTTATTCATTTTTATTAACAGAGCGAATAAATCTAATATTAAAAAGTCATTTCTCATTTCCAAGCTTTTCTGCGGTAATACTGGTATGGCTTTTATGGTGTGTGTGCGTACGTGTAGAAGGGGGAAGAGGATTATCCCCTACACCTCAAACAATAAATTTTCGTCTTGTATTCTGGGAATGAGTTTAATTCCTATTTTTTTCTCTACATCGCATTGTCCGCGACTGGGATAAGTTTTTACTTCAGTCTTTTGTACACAACAATTCTCTCCTTTAAATTAATTCTAAAGCCTAAAATGTTTAGGCTTAAAGATTAACAAAGCAAATATATTATTATTCTTATCATAAAACAGTAACAAATATTTTAGTTTTAGTTAATCAAGAGAGCTTTGACTACAAAAGTTTCAAGCTTTAAATGAATTAATATATTAATTACAAGCCATAATATTTTGATATATTTATATAAGAGAAAAAATATGTATATTGTACTACTAAAATGTTTTAAATCCAAATAACTTTTGTGAATAATTTGTTTTAAATTATCATAGTGAACCAGCAATAACCCCGAGGATCAATTAAAAGGCAACTATGATAAAAGTAATATAACTCAATTTATCAACAGTGCATGCATTTTTTCAAAAATTTCGATTCCAGTGCACTGAAAATTCAAATTAATATTGTGCATTATACTCTGCGTGTTTTTCAATATGTCAAAAAGAATAAAATTAAAATCTGAAATCGAAGCAATCTAAAGTTTAATCATAAATAAGCAGATATTTTAACTCTTTGTTATTTATAGTATTCATTCATTCATTCATATATTAAATAAAAATTATATATTTTTTTTGAGGTGACACGAGGTTATTGCTGTGAAATCAGTTCTGTAGTATCTACAGTGCAAGATATATATCATAGAATATTCTCTTCAAAATCTAAACCGCCACATTTACACAATTAGATCCCGGAGAGGGCAATAAATTTCAAAACGGAAATCAACAAATATTAATCCACATTGGCTTATTCACAACGGCTTCTAAAATTTGCTTACGCCCCGCATCGAAGCCATGACACAAATGTCTAACTGTAATTAAAGAAAGTTAAAATTAAATTGGAATAAAATATGAAGGGTACAATTTATTATTATTAGAATTATTATTTATATATTATTAGAATTAGAATTTATTATCATCAAACAATAATCTTAGCCACGTCAGATCCGATAATATTTGACCATATATAAAATTTTTCAATATTAATTAATAAGACAGGTACTAGTTTTCACATAATCATAGTTATGATCATTAAAGTATTGTCAGTTAATTGTGACAGTAACATAATTGTAGTTAATTGCATGTTATTTTATATGAATTCTCCACGCATGTGTTTTACCTATAAATGTTATATAAGTGTTATACGTGACTGCATATTTTCTGTATATTTTTGGTCTATCCGAGAATAAAAATATACGTCTTACAATTCATAATTGCAAAATCCATGATTTTATAAAATTCATCGATTTAGTTTTTATATTTTTGTCAATTAAGATTTGTTTATTTTCTTTTTTTAGAGGTTTCAGAAAATAATTTAATTAAGTAAGAGTTTGTAAAGAAATTATATACTTCCCAAAAGGAAGTGCATGCTCGTGGTACTAAAAACCTTTGTTGAATTGTGTATACTGAATTTTTAGGAGTGTGCTTCAGACGCGCGAGTTTCTGTAAAAAAATTTGTTTCGAGTTTCTGTAAAAAAATTATAAGGTAGAAATAGCATAAAGTCAGTTTGAACACTCATTTCTTCTGTTTCTACATGTCAATCCTTTTTTGATTTTCAATTTTTGTCCTCTCGCACTATTGAAATGTACAAATAAATTTATTTTCTTCTTCACATTATTAATTAGTTTCTTAATTTATTTTTTAACTCAAAAACATAATTATTATCACTAGATTGTCTAAACACAGAATAATTTTATTTTAGGACAAATAAATTTGGGACCCCAAAAGAAGTTCGCGCTATTGTTCCTTAGTGAAAAATCAAAGTAAGTTCAAGAGAATTATACGATATATTTCTTCCCCAATTTCGATATATTTCCAAATTTTTATATATATTTTCATTCCGTGCTACTTCGGTGGCATTTTTTCTATTATTTTGTTTTCTAAATGTGGTTTTGTTTTTTTACCTTCTTTACGCTTTGAAACACATTTTATTGCGCGAAATATTTCAGTTAAGTCCGTTGAAGAATAGCCAAACAGAGGGTAACTATTTACCACTTATGGCTCTCAAAATGGATTTAACATGCGTTTAAATGAAATCGTTGCCATCGAGGAGAAATACGAAATTTACTCATGCTTTATAAGCCAAATTTAGGTTAGGGTGTTTAGGGTTTTCCATTAAAATCGTGTTTGTGAAACATTATTATAAGAAAAAGCGAGAATTATATGATTAAATTATATGAGGCACTGGGTATAGTTCTTTGTACAAGAATTATATATAAAGAGACTCCCCTTGTTTCGAATTTAATTGTTGTTTAAACCGTTTAAGTATTCTGTAAGAGGAATCAAAATTATTGGGTACACGAAGTCCAGACGACGGAATAAACCCTGTAAGGAAGTTCCTTAACACAATTAATCTGGATCCTATTATTTCTAAGACAGCAAAAACCTATTGAACATTTTGGCAACGGTGTTTCTTTTCGTAACAATTTAATTACAATCTTAATATTTTTCCATAAAATCCTGCTCTGTCATAATTTATTTATATCAAAATGTCCGCTAATCCATTACTTTGTGGGAAGACAGAAACTTCATCAATGGATTATACCGTCTGGAGATGTTTTAGATACATTAGGGTGAAATCATTTGTTCATCCATGGGTCGAACAAATTAATTAGATTTTTAATAGTATTAAAACTGGAGCTTTCGAACTGAACTATATATATGTGTATCCACCACGCACTCTATCATGTGCATACTGCGCGTTAGGGTGATTAGTTTAAACTTTGTATTTTAGACGTGTTTTGCCTTCCATCCATTCCACCCATACGCACCTGCCTGCGTGTTTATGTTTATGTTTCTTATTACACAACATACCCCCAGCCATTTTAGCATGGACATTTTTTTGGGGTTGAATTTAGTTCATTTCCTCCAGAGAAACTTTTTTGCGTTTTGACATGCACTCCTGTAATTATTTCTTTAGTACAAGTTCATTTACACTTTTTTCGTTTCATGTCGATTTGGGTTTCAAATCAGTCAAAAACTGGCATTAAACGGCATAAAATCTCTTTTTAATCCTAATTAGTTACGAGTTTAGAAACAGCTAGAAATTTTCTATAGAAGTATTTCTCAACTTATTATTTTGACGTTTTGAAACTCTACCACTACAAAACTTTTCACCTACAATAATTTCTTAACCAATCCTATTTAATTCCTTAATTTCCTAATTAATTTATTTTTAACTCTTTCATGTAAATACGTTTTGTCAAACTCGAAGAAATGAATTTCCAATGAAATTAATGAAGAAATCCTAAACTATAAAAAACTATTTTACTTCAACGGCAGACGAGAAGTGAGACTAAAAAGTTTCTAAAACTTCACTTAATTTTCTTCTCATTTGTATTCATCTACCGAAAAATTCTTTCCTCAAGCATTCTTTTTCTATCCTTCACTCTTTCTTTGAGTGCACCGAAAAATGAGAACAAATTGAAATTGCACGCCAAAAAAAACACAAAGGAATAAAAAGCCTGCAAAGAATAGAGGAAACACCGGCGATAGCACGAGCATCAACAATACATAAAGAAAATTACGGTAGAAAGAAATTGTGCAGTCTATTCAATTAAGAAAATTCGTAACCATTGGCAATTTATCGAAGTTTTCATTGTGCGCATTCAAACTAACTAGCAGACTTATTCTTAACATTTTCATTTGCAACACTTGACCAGAGGCGAAAACATCAACGACGGCAAAACCAGCGACAGTTCACAAATGTAAGAATACATTTTACTGAGATATACTAAATATTTAAAACAGCCTTAAGAGGACCTATTTTTTATGCCTTTATTTCAGGAAGTCATGAAATCAATTTCTTGGAGTGTGCTATTTATTCTAGAAAATAATAACAATAATTAAGCAGTCTAATCTAATTAAGTAGTAATTAAGTATTAACTAAGTATTCAAAGCACTGCGGGCAAAATATATTGGGAAAAGTTTTCCCAATACTTTGGATTTTTTGTTAAAATGGTTAATTGGTTCACTTGGCGAGATGCTTCAAAAATTATGGCTTCAGAAACCAAATATTTACAGAAAAAGTAAATCTTTATTCAAGAAATAATTTAAAATATTTGTGTGGGTCACCGCAGGGTTCGATTTATAAATAGCGATTATTTAACATATTTATTATTTTAGATTCGTAATTCAAACAACGGATAAATTATACGCGTACAAAATCAGAAAGGACTAATGAATGCCTTTCGAAAAATCCGTGAACCGATCATCACGAGCTTCAGACTAACTCCAGCCGGTTCTAAAGGTTTCTATTCTATTACATCTATTATAAATCAATTGCATTGAATTTTTCATTGTTCGTTCCATTTAGCGATCTCCGTCTGTCTGTCTTTCTGTCTGCCATTTGTCTGTCTATAACTATGTGTCTGTTTGTCTAAGTCCACAGAAAAGGCGTGCAAGGCCCACTATTGCACTATACCATGTCTCGACTCTTTTAAGAAGAGTTGTTAGGATGTGTTAGTAGATCAAAATGACCCAAGGAGAATGAAAAGAAGTGTGCACCACCCACCGATTATTGACATCACACAATAGATTTATATCATGGGTGTAGGATATACAATATTCGGTCAGACCAAAGTAAGCATTCTTATATTTCCTTAGTTTTAGCCGTGGTCTAAACGCGACGTCTCACTTTGCGATGAAAATTAAATACACATGTATCTGAGCCAACATATATACACCTTTCTATATCGGCCACGCCTCATTTAATACGAGGCAACTAGAGGAACGAACTTAATATACCCTAATCCTTATATATTGCACTTGGCTTTAAATAATAAATTTTGCCTGAAACTTCAAAAATGACAGTAAAACGATTTCCCAGGAATCTATAAAAACGCTAACACAATGATGATTCATCATTTTAAAAAACCTTTAAAATTAAACCTCCGAATCCATCGCCAGATTTACCTGTCAGAGAAAGATACCTTGTCGTTGTTTTGAGTGTAATTTTAATAATCAAAATCATTCCTTAACATATTCCTGATTTGATATTGATAAATTCAGAGAAAAAATGTTATTCGCACGCTATAAATAAGTCGATTACAATTACATTATCTCTGGAAGACGGCGAGCAAGTAGAAGACCCTTCTTCTAAAACCCAGAAATAACATTTATGAAAATACATATAACGTTTTTTAACGTCTTGGATGCTACATATTGTCTTTTGTTTATACCCTACTATTAATCACTTATTATTTATTTATATTTTTATACTATTTTTTATTAATTCTTTATTATTTTTCGCTTATCATATTCCCTACCTTATTGTTATTTATTAATGATCGAATTTAGTTTATTAGTTTTTAATCATTTATTAATTAATAATTTTTAAACTATTTTTCATTTTTAACTATTAATTATTCAATATTAGTTATTAAATATGAATTACTAATTAATAGATATAAATAATTAGTGATTAATTATTAATTATTAATGATTAATTATTAATTATAAATAAATTTTTAATAAAAGCCGATGGAATTTTTATATAATCGTTTATTATTATCGTTGTATGTACTATTTCATGATAAAATTTATTCTTTAAAAAGTATTAAGTCCTGCCAATGGTCGCGTACTCCCTTTGATTCCCTTTCATGTCAAGAAAGAAGGAAGAACTAAAAGAAATTCTAACGTAATTTTTATGAATATATCCGAACTACTCACCGGAAATTAGAAACATTGTTCCCAAATATTAGTCCCAGCATTAAGCGGACTTTTGCCAACTTTAACTTTGTAGTTGCCTTCGCTCATATTGTTGCAACCGTGTCAATTGTTGTTGTAGTTTTTCCTCTACACTTATGCACACTGCAGCCTACAGCTCTAAAAACAGAAGCCAACACAACCATAAAAACAAAACATGGCTTACATATACATATATGCACGTACATAATGCATATAAACTGAAAGTGTTTCTTTTGCACCAAAACCTGCACCCTAGCACTTAGCCAGAGCTGAGCATCCAATTAAGAAGCCAAAAATCTATTTTCGATTTTTTATTAATTTTATTTTAAAACGAATGTCAAGCATTCTATTAGGAAATACTGATCGCAAAATTTCATGCACTTTCGCAACAATCAAGCACACCCACATACACACACATGCTCACACATCCTAGCGTACTTCATCCGCCGACACAAACACTACCTCTTTTTCTCTCTATACCAGTGTTGATTACTCTACCACTCTCTCTCTATCCATGTCAAAATCAGTCAGTCGTCTGCAAAGCAACAAAAATTGCATCAACTTAAATTTTTTTCTTTCAATTTTAACGTCACGGTCAGCTATCTTTAATACATTCTACAACTTTTAATGACAGGCACACAGAAGGTTGACAGCGGAAGGAGGAAGAAATCTTATGAAATACTTTTCCCAATATTTTATCATTATTAACATTTATATTTGTGTTGTTGCCGTCGTTGTTTGTTGTTTGCATTGGCTATAAAACTATGTCTGCTGTAATTGCACAATTGCTGTTATCATCGTTAATGCCGTTGTAGTTGTAGCTGCTGCTAATTTTACTTGAGGTGTTGTTTTTATTTTTGTTGCTAACATAGTTAGGTTTCAAAGTAACTGTCTCGCGCCCTTTGAATATTTAATTGGAAACGGCATTACCGGATGCATGCGTACGTTGATTACAAAACTCTATTTCTCCTTCCCTCTATCAAATCTATCTCCTTCCCTATCAAATTTCGAATGTCTTCTCATCAAGCTTTTGTTTGCTACTCATGCGGTCTATAGGATGCAACAAATAAAAACGAAAATATTTACAACAAATTAAGGGTAGGCTTTAATCACTAGCATTTTTAATGGTTTTTATTGTCTTTTGTGTTATAGGTTCTCATTATTTTGTAGTAATAAGATTGGGAAAATATATTTAATCTCATAAATACTTATGATTCTAGAAACAATTTCTTACATTTTTGTACAAAAACTTCTTAAGTCACATTTGTTTTTGCTTTCTGATTTCTAAGAAGAATTAAGCATTTCGAAGAAGTTTTTTTTATATCCTATTCCCTTTAAAAAAGGGATATATTAACGTTGATACTAAGTGTGTAACGCAGTGAAGGAACTACAATAGATATAGAAAAGTATATATTTTCTGGCTCAGAATGATCCCATGAGTCTGTCTGTCTGTGGAAATCACGATCACAAGAGAACGAATGAAGCTATGATCATAAAATTTGGTACGAATATTTCGTGTTAGTATAGACTGGTTGGTATTGAAATCGGGCGAAATCGGACAACTTCCTCGAATACTTTTGGTATTTAATGTGAATTAAATCGCGTTTAGAGCTCAATTTCTTAGCTCCAAGTACGAACTTAAAGGTGAAATTATATATCCGTGCCAACTACCTTATTGGAAAATATAAGCCAAAAAATAGGCGTGGTCGGCCAACTAGAAACAAAATTCGTGCATTTCCTTCCATCATAGGCTGAGTGCTGTTGAAATTGGACTTTTGCCACGTCCACGCCTCAATTAGAGATGTTTCAGAAAAAATGAGCGTTGAAAAGAACAAATAAAGCATGAAATTTGGTACGAATGTTATCTGTCATCACAGGCTGGTTTTAAATGTAAATATAATAATTAAAGATATAAATATATAATATATTTGTATAAGCCGCCGACATTTTATTTGAACGTTGTTATCAAGAGATTCAGGAATAGGATATATAAGCTTCTGCCAGGCCGAAGATAACATTCATACTAGTTTAATATTAAAACATATTTATGAAAAGTGGTTTTGCTCTGCTAGAAACTATTCGATATGTTTTGCCAATAAAATAATGCCCGATAGAAAATTATACCATTAACACAATATTCCGTCATTGTCTCTTTCTTATGGTGCATGGTGCCCACAATTTTTTCGACTTTTTCATGTACATGGCAAGAGTATTCCAAGGCTATTATAACTGTTCTCTTACGAGTATTTCGATTTCTGCCCGAAACGGTTTCCGAGGGACATTCATGATCGCTTTCTTAATTAACAACATTGAGGAAGTCTGAAATAGTTTTTTAAAGTTACAATTACTTTACAAAAAATGGTGTTAAATCACAAACGAATGAATGAACCAGTTGAGCATTTACCACAATAGTTACGATAACATTCAAATTTTTACAACTAGCTACAAGATTCGAATCGAAGAAACAGAAAATTAGATACATTTGAAATCATACCAACGAAGCTTTCAAATTCAGAGCCACTTAAAACCTCATAACTTTAGTGTTAACTCATAAGATAATTGCATCGTAATAAATTATGAAATTTCCTTTCAGAAAGATCTAAAATAGTTCATCTTTTCATTGAAAGAAGTTCACGCCACTGTTACTAGATATGGGGACAAATAACTGCCACTAAATTTTGATTTATTTGATTGTGATTAATTTGTTGAATCCAAAAGATACATCCTCTCTCCCTCTCTCTCTCTTTCTTTCTTTCACTTTTTTACTTGCGCAATTCATTCATTTACATTTCATACATTCATTATAGAAATTTATCATCTTCGTTTGAAAATTGCAGGGGCCACTTCTGCAGTTTTGAAGTATTCTATTGAACTTAAATAAACACTTTTTCACCCTTCTTTGTCTTTCTCTAGACTGAAAAATTTACAAGAACTTTATTGCAGACTGCACCCGATTCGTCTATTTACGACTTTATTCCAAAGAACCTTACAAGTGATTCTTTATTCATTTCGACTTTGGGAATATTTTCCACCAGGTTTTCATCCTGTTTACAACCGACACAAACAGGCAAAGATGCAAGCAAAGGAATAGGAAAACAAGACTTTATAACGTAAACGAGATCGCACCCAACGAACAGCCAGGTTTCCATTTATTTATCCATACATTGGTCTCAAAAAGTAAACCGAAAAAATGCATTTAACTTTTCTGTATTTAAGCTGGATTTAAACTAACTACGTTTATAAAATGTCTGCAAAACTATTTTACTTCAATATCATGGACAAATTATCTCCTGAGTTCTATCAATTTTAAAATCCATAATTTAATTTTTATCACTATTTTCTATTTCCCTTTTTTTAGAAAGATTTTACGAGAAATTTTCATTCGACTATTCCATCCAAAACAAACTTTGCCATGCAAAATGTATTTATGTCGTGATTAAATTAAATTAAATTTGTTTGCAGAATATGAATGGAATGGAGATATACGGTAATTATATACTCACATCAACAACAGAATATATTTACAACAACAACGACAGCACTGAACTTCATAACTTTGACGGTTCATGCACATAAACGAATCACGTAAGACATTTCATCATCGTGGACGAATCGTGTCATCAACGTACTCTTATAAATTATTTTTGTGCAATTAAATTAATTGAATCCTATTCGATTATTCCGAACAAAACAAATGAAAGGCAAAATCAGGAAGTATATTGGTGAGCACCAAAGTGATCATTCAAATCATTGTTTTGTCGTTATCAGATAATAATTGGCAAACCATCACATTATTGGCAAATAATCACAGGTTTTATTAAAATTAAGGGTTCCAAATTTTGGAAATGGAGGATTAATATAAACAATAGGATTATTCAATAATATTAGTATTACGACAATTATCTTTGTAACCAACTCGTAAACCATTTAGTTTTCTCAAGTATTAATTTGTTATTAAATAAAACTCCTTAAAAAAGTAAATAACATTTAAGAGGAAAATTATGACAGAAAATGTGTAATTATAATCAATGGCAATGCAAGAATTTTCGTCACTGATTCCTGGAATATCGAATACTCTTTCATGAATGAAGTTTGCGACTACTGACGGTATATGAATATGTCAGTAGTTTAGATGTATTTATTTATTTTACACATATTCAAATATTAGAATATAGTCAATATGTTGAAAAAACAAGAAATTCATTTGAGACTCGAATCGTAGAAACTATCGATTGGTAGAAACTGGTGACAGTATCGCGTTAGCAGCTTCTCTAAAATCAAATCACGAAAAGTAAAACAAACGCAACAGTTATAATGCAACAGCAGAGATGACTGTACAAGCAACAACAGCGATAACAGCGATCGCATCCACGATACCATCCTTCTGTTTAATGATATAATTTCCTCTTATGAAAATATTTTACGAATGGAATATTATTTGTTGCAGTTTGGTAGTTTCAGCAGAAGAAATGTAAATAATTTTTTAAAGGAGACCTTCTACTTCGCCGCCCATCACCACCCTCATACTGTCGTCATCCTGAAACCATACGATTTTACTTGACAACGCCTCTAAAACAAACATTGAATACAAGCAATATTATCGCGACGGAAGGAAAACCATAAAACATAAGCAATAATAATAATAATAATAATAATAATAATAATAATAATAATAATAATAATAAAAATAATGAATGCAACAACAACAACCGCAAGAGCATCATCGGCAGCAACACTAAGAGAAACAGGAACAACAGCAGCAAAAGCATTAAAAATAGTAAATACGGAAAATACGGTATTCACAACCGGCAACAGCTAGAACGAACCGCAAGTTCGATTAACCGGCAAAACAAAAAGGAAACATTAAAAGAAAAGACTGTTCGTGGATTATCTTTTGCTTGCACGCGCATAAATACCTTTGTGTAAGCACGCTAAAATTTACATATTTTTCACGGTCTATTCATTCCTTTACAAGATTTTTTTCTTTCCACAAAAACCTCCAAATGTACGAGAAGAGAATAAAAGAAGAAAGAAGAAAACTGCAATGAAGGCCTTCTACAACAACGACAAGTACAACCACAATAACAATGTCATTGACAGCAACAGCATTGCTCCTCCACTGGACCGAACTTTTTTACCGTGCATCGTGCCATCACATCGCTAGCCTCCAGGAGACAGCTTCTGCCGTTCTTCTGCCACCAGTACAATTCGAGATCTGATCAAACAGACGAGGTTTTGCATTTCGTTTCTCTCATTCTATGCATTTGTTCGTAACCTAAAACGACAACACGTAGCGAGCGCGATGACTTTAATATTCACAAATACGATTCAACTTAAATGGATTTAATACGATTTAAAAGGCTTCTGCAGCAGACATCTAGATTAAAAACTTCAATAAAGAAAGCATCAGACTGAATTACATCTAATTACAAAATACATCAGGCAGGCAGGCTAAAACAAAACCGTTCATGAACTTCAGCTCTAGCTTTTAGTATACAAAAATATTTGTACAAACAAGAATTAATTTGAGTAATGGGTTGTCTTCGACATTCAAGCCTCCTCCATCTGCATCATAATTCTAGGACAGAAGCATTTACTGGAAGAAACTTACTCACTATGGGAAATCTACATTACCAGAGCTGACTCTTGTCATCGGAAACTTGTGGGATCAGGACCCAGAAGCAGCTTCGCTGCTACTTCCCCCCTCACGTAAAAACAAATTAGAAATCTTATTCGCATTTACAACCATAGTACTTTCGAATAAATCGGAGTTCAAACCCAAGAATATTCTCAATTGCCTAGGAATCCCAGAATATGGTTACACCCATATAGACGCACAGAAAAATGTATGTTGGTGATGTTGATTTTCTGATGCGTTTGTTTATTTTTAAATTGTTTAGTTTTGTGTCGTCCATTTGTAAGTTTTATTTCATGCTCTTTACTATTTAGATGTTATTGTTGCTGTTGTTGTTGTTGTTCAAGATATATTTGGTTGGACATATTCTCGTTGGATATTTTTCTGGGAAATCTTTAGCAACTGCGCAGAGATTAAACCCTTAGGTCTCTTTCAACTAATTACGACAAAAATAAGCATAACAGTAACAACAATAGCAACAACAAACTCAGGCTACCATACATACAACAATCACAGCGATACCGATAGCGTTAAAAATAGCACTTGTATCGTGAAAACGAAAACAAACAATAAAATGATCAAAAAAATCACCAATAATCCCGAAAAGAGCTGAAATATAAAGCACCACTAATCAATTTAAGACTGCCGCATATCACGAGTCGGCCAGAAATTGTCCCCAATTTGTCTCACACCTTTTCCTCTTCCTCTCGTTCTCTATCCAACTACTACTCTTTTAAACCATCCCTCACTTCTCCTTCCTGTCTCTTCTCCTGTTTATTTACGTGCCTCGTTCCTGAAGCAACGTTTAGGAACGATTAACTTGATTTGCTGATCGTCTGGTAAGCAAAGGCAGACAGGCAATGTCAATACATGTACCCGTGCATTCAACACTCACATTAAGCCAATGCTAGAATAGGTCCAGAAGTCAGATGGTCAGTCCAATAAGCTTAAATTCTCGCAATTAATTTTATTACATTTAGAACCTTAGTTAATTAATAGCATTTAAAGAGGGATGAGAGGGAGGAAAGGAGGATTCCTTTGTCGTGTCAGAGATCGTACCGCATCGAATTTATCGTATCGGAGAACCAAAAAAATAAATATTTATAAAATTGTTTCAAGGTACCACGGTCAGGGTGACACAGTGTGATCGGCAACGGTATTCTCGAATGTCATGATGAGTTAAACTTATTCATTCCTTATGGGAATATATAGTCAATATATTCCGTTGACACAGACATATCGGCAAAAAGTGATTTGTAAATGTTGAGAAACTTAAAAGACGGACGAATTGGGATATATATGTCCTCCTTATATATACAAAATGTCTCCACCCAACAGTAACTTTTTGTGGATGCATTGCCACCCCGTAAACCTCATGCGGATTGGAGTCATACAACCATATCATATCATCATATACGGCAATTATGCTTGTCCATGTGGTCATTCATCCAAAACTGCACCTCGTCGCCAAAGATGATTTTTCGGCCGAGGTTGGGATCCTCTTCCAAACGCTCAGAAGTCCAGTCAGCGAATAAACGGCGCTGTCAGTAGTTATTAACTTTGAGCTCCTGAGTCAGTTGGGCCTGGATTGGGACCCAAGTCCCGACGAAAAATTCATCGAGTTCTTGCGCATGGCAAGGAATTGCCTTGCTCGGATTCTTCTGCACAGTTCATAGACCGCGGCAATATTCCCGCCCAATCTGGCGTCCCTCAAACGTACGGCTATCGGCTGAACCGGTAAACAATCAACCAACACCCAATATACCTTTTTTATACGCTTCAGAGACTCCAGTATAAATAGGATGTATCCATCCTACCCATTGAGTGACGCGAGAACACCAATTAGCCAACTTTTCCTCTCAGAGTGTAATCCATACTGCCACGTTATCCTACTCCACTGCAATACGATATAGAAAACTATTGAGCATAAAAAACTACTTTTAATAGGACTTGTTATAATTATCTTTCAATCCATCAAACTATTCCGATGGATTTGTCTGAATACAGTTGCATAAAATTCCATTCAATTCAATCTATTCAATTCATAAGACGCATCACAAGTGTCTTCAAAAGCGCGCCATCAGTAAAGAGAAAACTCAATCAATCGTGTATAATTACGTAACAAACATCAATTTAGAAGAACCGGAAACGCGATGGCGAACTAATAGTGAGACAGACTGATGCAAAAAAGAAGCATATAATGGAACACACATACAACGCACATGCCTAAGAAAACTCTAATACGCCGTGTTAATCACATGTATCAGCGCAATTCCAATCAAATGCAACAAAAACAACGTCAACTGTTCTCAAAATGTCGTAATAGTGATTTCGTAAAGAGAAAAAAGTAAAATATTTGAAAACGTATATTTAATATTATTATTTATTTACAATTTATGAAGGAAAGAAAAGTTCATTCAATTTTCCTGGATTTCATTTAGTTGTTTTTAATTTTCGATTTAATATTCCAATTTTGATCACCTAAGATATATTCACAGAAATTTTCTAAATGCCTGTAAATCGTTCACTATCTCTTTGACCGATTAAGGGACTTGGGTATGTCAGGACTCCTGCAAGTGCAGGGAGAATCTCCGTCATCGATAACAGTATGCGAATATAAAACAACGTGAGGCTCCAGCTTTGGATAACGTTTCATTTTACGCACAAAGTTTAGAGTATTTAATTCCCATGAAATACGCATGAAAGCAACATCGTTACACCACTCCCCGATATAAATTCTTTCAGCAGTACCATCAGGCAATAGACGACTGCATTGTACTGTGTCATGACGCTGTCCGACCTTCCATTGACCATCGTAAATATGACCCTTATTGTTCGTCTTAACGCCATATTTCTCATTCTTGCTGTTTAGCCAATAACCAGAATAGGTACCATCACCAGGATAATAGAATGTCGCCCGCCAACCCGCAAACGTTATTTCTCGAAAGCCATCATCGACAACACGTCATACTCTATAATAACGTCTTTTAATTGGAAAAGGAAAAATGATTAAATTCTATGAAACGCATTTCGAAGCCACTGAATAACTTATCTCGATGGAAGATTGAAAAGCCAGACACGATACACAGCATATATCGAAAATTTCAGTAGAAGAAAAACGGAAAAAGTAATGACAAATCTTTATAGGCATATTCATAATTTTGAAATCTATGAAGAAACTTTGGATATTTTGCACGGCTAAAGAACTGCTGCCTTCGACTGGCATCATAGTATTTTTTGTATCTACGGATGCATACATATATAATCTCACACAATAAGATCACTAATTTTCAAGTTCGCAATTATATCGAGAAGTATTCAAGGATTTCCCCCACATTTTTTAACAATATCAATAACAATGCGAACCACAGTTTTCTTCATCATTTCGGAATCCAGACACTTAGGCGGTGACCGTGACGTAGAAAACTAAAAGTAATTAAGGCAATATGTAATCGCATTTATATACTTTATTGTTCGAATATCCTTCGTAAATAAGTCGATGGCGTACTCAAATATGAAAACTTCCGGCTTCCTGAAAACCTATTTCAATATTCCTTTATTGTTTCTATTTTAAAATATTTTTATATGGAAATTAAGATTGATTTCTTTCGAAGAAAATAAATGCCCAAAGCATCAATCCAATGTTGGATTCAAAAGAAAGTGTACAGCAGTTATGACTGTGAACTGATATTAGCAACTGTCACATTTTCCTTCCGCTTTCAAGCCACGGCTTGCGGCTTAGGTGTAAATTAGTGATTTAATGTGACGAGTTGTGTTCATTTATGGACTATGACTTCAACCGGTTTCGACGCGCTAAACTCGAAAGTTCTATAAGTTTTGGTTAGCTAATTTAGCTAAGTCTCCTTGGTGAAGAAGTGTGTCACGAAGTACCGGTCATTCCGATGTTTATAGCTGGGGTAATCTCGCCGACAGCACAGGTTTCAGAAGAGAATATTTATACTTTGGATAAATTTGGCTGTTAGATATCAGTTTATTAAATGTTCTTCAAGAATTAGCTCTGAATTCCTTTATATTGCGAACTAAAAGGCATGTAGAGATTTTGCTTGGCGCTATTGCATCCTGAGTGCGTATCTTAATGTCAGTAAATGTCATTGGTTGGTCCTCGGCCTTCATTGGTTAGTATCTGTATCAAAGTCTGTAGATGGACACGGAGAACCGCTCTCTTGATTATTTCTCCTGATTATAAGCGTTCTTTATGGATTTAACAATGTTATGTAATCCTTTATCGCTATTTTCTTTGCATTCTTTATCTTCTTTCCTTTGGCGTTCCTCTTTTTCTTCGGGTGATAATCGAAATTCAAGAGCCCTTCTCAGTTTCTTGATACCATTTCTTAGCTTCGGCGCCGAAGTTTTCTTTAACAAAATTTGTGATTGTGTCGAACGTTTCTGTAATTCTAGACTGATTTTATAAATTTTATCAATATTTCGAATAGCCCTTAGGGAAAAATGCAATGTCAGCTGTACATAATTCATTACTTCATCGAGTCTATTTTGTGCACGTAAGTAAATCAAATAATGGTTCATGCTTAATACCTGAACATTTTGAAAAGTTAATGATGAGAAATTATTCCCCTGATTTTCGCACCATTTCGCTGATTTCTGATAGAAATCCTCCAATTGCTCGAAATCTTCGATGAGGAAAAATAGGCGAGCATTAATGTGGCCAATTTTAAGATATGTCCACTGAAGTGGATTATTCTCCCTTAAAACCTCGGAAGTATCATATTTAAGAAAACACTGTAGTTTCCGATTGTCCGCAGCCAATGTATGTTGCAGTTTATACTTTTTACGGGAATTGCAAAGAAAAAATATATAATGCTCATTGTAAAAAATATGGTCGTCGGTGCCACTTACCTGCATTAACGGAGACAATGGAAGTTGCCCCACCCTGCGAATAGTCTCAGTGCCAGAATTTATGCCTAATAGAGGACTTATACCATTTCCGCAATTTACAATTACAATTTCCGCAAGCTTCTACAGTCGATTTCAATCTGAATAATGGCTGCTCTTTTTTTAGACCTAAAAAGCATTCAATAATTTTCAATTTAACCTGAAATTAAATAAACCGATCAAATTTAACACACATATATGATCACATGCCAGAACGTAAGAGTTTACCATGCCCTTCTTTACGCATTCTGTTTGAAAATTTGCCAGAGCGCAAACTCGCAAAATTCGCAAATTCGCAAACTTGCGCTAATATTCAAAGCAGCCATTAAAACGGTGATGTAACAACTATTTGATATGTTATCGCACAATCGGTTAATCGAACATTCTCCAAAGTCTTTCATCAAATCAAAAAGAAGAATCATATAATTCCATGAGTTGCACAAAACCACGAAATTTATTAAAAGCAGTTTTGATTTGACGAAGTATACAAAGTGAGTCTGTATTCGCTGGATCAGTTCCATCAATGAATTTCTATATAATGCGAAATTTTAAATTTTTCCTTTCGTTCTGGCAGTTCTTCATGTTTAATTTCCACAAATTTTAAAATAATTTGAGAATAATTAAAATAACAGACAAAATAATAAATAATTTTGGCGACGAGGTACTAACATCTGGATAATGTGGAGAGTATTTAGCATGACAGGTGTATTTTTGTTAATTTCATCCGCGACGTCTTTATCCAGCTCGCTTTTAAAATATTCAACATGTTCAACGAACGCAAAGTAATATTGTTATCGCTCAGCCAATAGGAGATGACATATATTAATAACCAGCCCTTGCAGGCATATTCCAGATAACCTCGCAACTGTACCAGACGTGCCAAAAAAGCTATGTCGGCCAGTATAGCTTCCCAATCAAGTAGACAATCATCCAAACCAATGGGCTCCAAATCAGCCTACAATCAAAGTTTACAATTTATTCAAATCATATTCAGGAATTGTTTTTAAAATCTTCACAAACATATATACATCAAATTTAATCAAATATATTTGATCCATGCAACTCAAAAGATAGATAAATCATACTCCTCAAATAACTCTTTACTGTTTCCCATCTCCCATTAAACTAAAACGAACACCTGCAATTCCTCGCTTTCGTTTTTAACTAACTTTAAACAGAATGGACTGGTTGGCGAGCAAGAAGCTTATTTCGTTCCACGTCTCGCTCATGAGATTGCCACCAATTTGAGATGGCTTTTCTTCGGTTCTTAGCTCACGTCCCTGAGCTCGACAAAAAGTATGCAGCATACGGTCGTGAGCTGAGCAATTCAGATTCAGAGCTAAAAATTCACGCTTGTGAACGGTGAATTAAACTTCTCACTCAAAACACTTCTTCGTTTCCCGCTCGGACCGACCGCTTCCATGATGGCAAATGAGTAAAAAGAGCTGTTTGGGCCTCTTGTTATTTCTTACTCTATGATTAAACAAAAACTTCAGCTCACGCCCGTGAGTGTTTTAACGTGAGGAATGTGTTCAATGCGTATTAGTGTTTTATTCGCATATATACGTTGGGGGTAGTGGGAAATGGATGGCAATGAGTGGCAAAATACATTTTTTGTTCGACCTCAAATAAATATATTTGAATATTTGGCGAACATTATACTTAGCAACATTTGATATAGTTTGGCTCAATAACAATTGCTTGAAAAGAGTGATTCTCACGATCCATTTTGGAACAACCTACCGAACTTAAACCGTGTTCGAAATCACTTCGCAATATTTTCTAACGATCTTCTGTCGGCGCAAAGTAATTTATTATCAAAAAGCGCCCCTTTTGATGTTTAAGTCCACCTCGCACTATATTCCAAATCCGTTCCATTGCCTTTTATCTTCCCACTAGACTAACCTTCTCTTGAAGATTTCCTATCTTGCACATCGACGCATATTAATGCCTTCGTGTGAATAAGTCACTATAAGGATTTAGCTGGATCACGAGCACTTGCGAGCTGTATGTTTAGTTCCCAGCTCACGAGCGTCAGCTGGTTGAAGTTTTTCTCCACCCACGAGCGTGAGCTGTCAAATGTTTGTTCGCCTTGCGCTCATGAGCTGAGCTCATGAATAAAATTCATGTATTATGCAACTTAACTGAGTTCCTAACTCCATATCGCATAAGCATTTTCATTACCTTAAATGTTAATAGTGAACGTGACATTTATTTTACTTCACAGAATAAACTTAAGCGTATTTTAAGCTATTTACAAACAAGTGTGCTAAATATGATTTCTTAATGGAATGACGTCTAGTACATTTCTATTATTTAGGAACAGATCAAGTCAATCTGAGTAGCTGTTTTATCAAAATCCTTAATCACTAGAGGAAATCCCACACCAGTTTTGAAATATGATTTTATACTTCGCTTCTGCAACGATATATTTATGGAGTTTAAACTGCTCTCAAATATATTGAAGTGGTAGATCAATTTACGTCCAAGAAAACTTGGTTTGGAATATTTAAGAACTCAGACCACATATGTGGTTCGAGCCCAGAGTATATTCACGTCTGATAACGCGACCAATTTTATAAATAACGTTTTAGCACCAATCTGGTCAAATGTCAACACACAGTTTCCAGAGCAATTTCTTAACAAAATTTAAAGCTCGAAGAGGAATACAAGCATTTTCAGCGCCGACTTAAAATTTCATTACGAAGGTATTCATAGCTTCAAGAAAAACTTGTCTATGCATGTAAATCACGCGAAGGTATTCTCATTCCTAAGCTGTTCAATAAATATTTTAACTAAATATTTTATAAATTTTTGTTACCAAAATAAAAATATATCTAACAATAATTAATATAATTAAAATCTTATAGACTTCCTCAAATAAGCGTAAGCCCTTCAAACTCTCAATATGATTCAAATAACCCAAACATTTTTCTTTGGTCTGGAGAGTTTTTAGAATTTGTTGAGCTTTACAACTAATTTCTAGAGCTTGTTTGTGCGTCGTTCCACTCGCCACTCGCCCGCCATCACACCGCACTAATATAAAACGCAAATCGGTTTTACTGAATTTCAAAAGCAAACTGTGCAGCAGAATATCTGTTTTTGATGTTCGAAAATAATTTGAGGTTCCATCGTATGAAGTAAATGTTTTTCTTCTCCAATAAACATTTATGCCATTAAGCTAAATGTTCTGAAGTATAATAAACGCCGACCTGATGCAACAACGACAACAATAATCGGACTTATTAGTCTTAATCACAAAAGCAACTTGAATTGCATGAAATTCCGCTGTCAATTTGCAATCCATTGCAACTAGGCTTGCACGACGCAAATGGTAGATCAATTGAAACCACATTTGCGTGCTAAATTTATCCTTAATAGTCATAAGAATTTCAATTGTCGTCACGCCTAACTTCAATTTCGAATTGGGTTTAATTTTAGATAGCAGTTTGTTTATGTCACTATAAATGCCCAAAAGGTAGGTTGAAGTGTCTTTTATGCACACCATGGTATTTATAACACTTGCACAGTGACGCGTAATCGTGATAAAAGCTTTATGGAAAATAACTTCATCTATGTTTCCAGATTCCCAAATTAAGTTATAATAAATTTTAGAACCTAAACAATATATTTTATTATTCTTATTCTCCTTTTTCTTCTCCGATCATATAAATAATCACCCCTCTTCCTCTGCATTGTTGTAATAATTCTCGCAGTGATCTTGATTTTAGGACTTCTAATTAGGTCTTTTATAGTATTTAAATCTTGCATAATTAATTTTTTGTTTGTCATTGTTTCTCCCCTTTACAGTTTTTTCATTGCCTTCGGCGTTGCCTTTTGCCTTCGCCGTTATTTCTTGCTCTTCTTGTTTTCTGAAGTTTGGCTTCTATTCTTTTACAGTTTTTGTTCTTTTTCTATCTATGTCGCTCTTTATCATTACAGATACAAGACTTTTCTTTCCTGCTGCTGTGACTTTATTTCCCGTGGTATAATTATGACACTATCCGTTTGCTGTTTCCTTACTTCGCCCTTCTCTCTTCCTTCTTCTCCGTTTCCTATTTCGCATAACTTTTTACCTTGAGCTAAAGCAGGTCACGGTATAACCCCTATATTTTGTCTTTCTTATAATTCTATATGTGTCGTGTTGCGAGACATGTGTATAATAAACGCAGCTACGTTGTTACGAGAACGTTTTTATTTATCTTTTCCGTCGCATAATTTTTGGCACACCTTTTCTTATGGACTTGTCGCTCCCCGATGCATGAGAAAACAAACAAATTGAAACCAACGGTACTAAACAAAACGTGAAAATTGTAACAAACGGTACTAAACTTTTCGATATCGAATTTTTGATTTTCTACGTAAAGTAGGTTATACAATTAATGTAAGGATGTAAATCTGACTTAGAAAAAGACAGTCCAAGCGTGTTTTTTCATAAGTTTTTATATATTTTGGACTATTACAATCTTTTAATAAAAAACACTATTATCAAATCGTTTCCATTACAACAACGAAAGCAAAATTATGCACATTAAAAGTTTTCACTTTATTATTTCAACGTTCAGATGGCTTTACCGCACATCGGTTGATGAATGGCAAAGGAACATTACTTAATGAATATTGAAATCGTATAGATAAAACACATAATAACTGACAAACTAGCTGGTACTAAGAGGCTTAGAATAATCAAATAAACGCAAATGAAAAAACAATAGTGAAAAAGTTTAAAACAAATGAAAGCAGAATAAAAAATATAGATATTAAAGTATAATATAATTTTTCGTTTGCGGAGGGGCTTGATGGAAGTAGTAGGGAAAGGTGTAAAGTAGCAGCGACAGTAGTCGGTGTAGTAAAAAGGTGTTAAATTAGTAATAGCAATAGTGTTAGCAGTAATATTAGTAGTAGTTATAGTAGACATAAAAAAAGACCTTAGCAGTTAGACCGGACCTTAGCTGTGTCCTGTCGAAAACCACATCTAACAAAAAAGGATCAACAACAAGTAAAACAATACTATATTTTCTATTGTCGTTTCGGTTATTTTTTAGAGAACTGGATGAATCAAAGGTTTTTCATTCTTTACTGAACGCACACAGCGAGGCTAATGTCTTATAAAATTTAGGGAACAGATTTATGCATGTGTGCATCAAGTATGTAAATCCTGTCGAAGAATTTATTCACAAGGATATTACGATGCTACAACAACAAAACAACTCATAAAGAGATCCAGAAAATGCACGAAATGTACACACTTCTGAAAAAAAATGAAATGTAAACACTAATGAATGAAATAATTTCTTCAACATTTTGATTAGTAGTAGTAGTTGCTGTTAATATTGCTGTTTTCGCAGAAGTTATTGTTGTTGCTGATATTGTTGTTGTCATTGTCGGTTTTGTATATATGCTATGAATCTTTTGTTATCAGTCTGTCATTTTTATGAAGTTTGAACTCTTTCTTACTTTTAAGTCAATGTAGTTTTGACGAAATAGTTGTCCGATTTTATGGGGTTATACACAGAACCGCAATAGTTGATGTCAGAGGCATACAAAGGGTATATTGAAACATTTCGGAGACGTGTCATCTTCTGTGTCAAATTTCGGTCGTTAGAATACCGAAACAGGTTTGCCTCCGAACCAACCAAACCTGTCTCCGAACCAACATAGACCAATATTGACCTTAATGCAACTACTTTATTCTTCTTCCCAAACCTTAGTAATATAAGAATTTTTAAAAGGGTCTAAATACTAGTAAGGTTTGGGGAAAAGAATAAAGTAGATTCAGTAATATCAATATTGGTCTATGCTGGTGTTTTTTGAGGTTTTCGACAGGTTTGGTTGGTTTCGGGAGAAAAACTGGTTTCGGCATTCTAATGAACGAAATTTGACACAAAAGATGATACACCTCCGAAATCTGTTTCAAAACGCTCATTATTCAAATGAGATATTGCTGTTTATATCCATTTACGAAATATTTGTGTTTTTATAGACAAAAAATAATACAGGAAGCTATAATTTTTTCAGCTCCCATAATTCTTCTGAATATCAAAATAGGTTTTTATAATCCTTCAAGTAATAGTAATATTTTGAATCTGGCAATATATTTTTTTATCAATTTTATAGAAATATTTCTGTATTGCAAATATTTCATGAAAAACCGTATTTATTGAAATCAGACTTATAATTTCAACTATTCTAATTAATTAATTAAAAGCATTCAAAGCTCTCATGAGGGGAATTTAAAATTTCTTGCGCGGGTTATGGAAATCCTTCTAAAACCTATAGTTGCTAAGCTAAGTATAAAATAAAGAAGTGATAAATAATATATTTATTACGGTGTTTTTGACTATTTCATGTTATTTGTTCATTAAAAATTTGTATAATGCGTAAAATATAGAAAGCGGCGCTGAAACATTAAGTATTGCTCATGATATTGATGACATAAGGCCGATATCGCTGAAGATGTGTCGCAAAATTGGGTGGACACACTGCTGCCCATTGGAAAAAACAGCATTTTTAGAAAGATAAAAAAGAAAAATATGGTAAACAAATAAAAATTATTCTTTGAGGCGTCATACTGACTATACGACTTTCAATTTTAAATGCATGACTGCCTTAAATATCTTAGAAATGTTCAATAAAATTAAGCGAAATTATAGGTTCGAATGAAATACAAAAAGACATCGTCAACGTCTAGTGTTACTGAATTACAACAAGTTCCCGCCGCCTTTTCTCTGCTGATCACATATTTCGATTTTATTTAATGCTCAATTTGAATTCTCGACAAGGTATTCATTAAACGGTTATGGTTCCCTTGATGGATATATTGGCATATCATAGGGATATCTACAAATCTACATATGCCTCTATTGTTTTCTCAAGAAAAGAGAAACTCTACTTGTGTTTTCATAACACTGAAAGGATCAAATGTTTTCATCCCATAAACTGGTTAAATGGCTGTTCATCTTTGTCCACTGCTTGTTCGTTCTTTATTTATAAAGCCTTAAATTAAACACCATTCTTTCTTCTTCGAACTAATGTCAATGTCAAGCAACTACAGAAGGCGACGAAGAATTCACTTCAAAAAGCAGAAGAATATTCTTACAAAAACGAGGTTATAACAACATACGCACAACAACAAAAACAAAACAAGATCACTTGGTAGCAACGCTAACGTCTCTAAGAACCTTTCTCCTTATTTGTTTATTAACTAATACCTTTCCTTCAGTATTGGTGTTATGAACATCCTTTATAAGGATTTTTATCTAGTCTATTTCCATACGTTTATTCCTGGATGTTTGTAAGCATTGTGTGCGGTTTGTAAAGTCAGGGAGCGATTTATTGCTCACAAACACAAACTCTCTGCAACAGCAATAAAGTGCACTACCAATAACTAACGCATGATTGCATAAGCACAAATATGCATACACACATCCACACACGCAGATTTACACACACTCAACGATATCACTAAAGGCAACGAATAATTACACACAAAGTTGTGTAAATATTGATTTTCTTGCGAGAATAACAAAATTTAAAGAGAAAAAATAATAAAAAGTCGCACACGCAAACAAAGGGAAAAATAAATAAGTCCACAAAAAAAAGGTTGTGGACACACAACCACACACAAAGAATGATGTGTCTAAAATGTAGTCTTTTGCGCATGGAAATGCATACCAATATAAACACAAATACAAGTATAAATTGAAAAGCAAACACAGATACAAATATAAAAACAAATACAAATAGAACTCATTGTTGGAACAATAAGGGGCAGGAAGAAGGTGAGAGAAAGGTAGGGACGATATAAATGTTATTCGCATAAATCTCCATTACGACTTTCTTAAAGTGTTAGCTCTCGTTTCGTTTTCTGGAAGGATATCTTCTCCATTTACTACTTCCCTTTCTCCATTTCCCGTTTTTCTTCTGGTTGCTTCTGCAGAAATTGTTGCACATTAAGGTCGCTGCACAGTGGTACTTGTGTATTGTTGTTGCGGTACCTTTTGTTTGTTGCGGTTTTTGTTTGCGTTATATTACTTCTGTTGCTCGTTCTGCTTTGTTCTTAATGTCCTTCATATTTTGCTTGCGATTCCATTGTTCTATCTTTTTGTAATCATACAACGCCCCACAATAAAACAAATGGGTCACTATCCATTTACGAATCGGTTGGAAACCACTACTAACCGTTACCAACAACAATAAAAAAGCCATCTTGATCAATAAGTGGAGTGAATTGAGGTGACTTCATCAGTGAGTGGATAGAAGTTTTAGGAAAGAAGAAAAGGAGTGAGTCCATGCGATTCTTCTTGTTCTCCTTTTATTGCTTCTTCTTTTAACGCATTATTGCAAGTAAACAATTAACTTTTGATCTTTACGAGTATTTCGACGCTAATGTAAACGCGTCATATTTTATTTACATAGAAAATCCGACTCTTTTCATTGTTACCGCTTTTGTTGTTCCTGTTGCTTTTCTTCTGTTATTACTTCCATAATTTTCATAATAGTTTTTTATGTTTATGTTCAAATTTTTGTTGGTTTATTGTTGTAATATTTTCCTCCTCGTTGTCAGTGTTATCCTTTGATGTAATTGTTATTGTTGTAGATATATCGATCGTATTCCGAATAGTAGCGATGTTCTGTCTTAGAATGATAATTGCTGCCTTTGCACGGTATACTTTAAATGGTTCTCATTATTATTACTGTTTTTTGATTCATTCTCCATTCGTGATTGTGAATTTATTAACTACGGTTATTATCCTTCTTGTTCTCCTTTCATTGTGTATCTGCTGCCGCATTATATTCATGTTATTTGAATTAAATTTTGAGGATCAGAAATTGAAAGAAATGCACAATGGACTTTAGGGAAAGGATAACCAGCAGAAGAAGATCATAGAACTCTTTCTAATAGTAATAATTTTAAAATAAAGACCACTTTATTAAAGCAGCATCCTATGCGTGCTCCAAATAATTTTCCCTCTGGGAAAAAGCTTTCAGACCTTGCTCCCTATCTATTTCAATACCTCCTCCTCGATCCGTGTATTATATTTCAAAAGTACACTTTTAATGGCCAGTATGTTCTCCGTTAAGCTCAATTTATCACAAATTGCTTCAGGTATTCCAGGGAAAAGTTTAAATTAATTTCCAAGAAAACAAAAAGCATGCTCCATTTTTATAATCCTTTGTCTTTTATGACCTTCCTGTTTAAGTATTATAAATTACAATTTTTTTTCTATTACGTTTGAGACAATCCAATGTCTCGTAATAGAAACATAATGAGACATCCTTGCGCGGCTGACCGTTGGTATTCAAACCCAGAGGTTCAGAACTATAGCAGTACAAAGGACAAACGTTTTAACCGTATACGGCTAGCCATTTTTGAAAACTCTTAGAGAAGAATGGCCTCTCAACGAAACCGATTGTCAACAAAAGGCTGTAATTACATAATATAAACTTCCTTTGGCTAGACGTTTGTGTCGACGACATGACGAACCTACTCAAAATAGTGCTTCATGCAATGAAGGGGAAAATAGGAAAGGGGATAATATCCCCCGAGTTATCGAAAAAGTAGTAAATTTGTTGTAAAGAAAATATTATGTAGTCGTTATTTCTCCTCTGGGAGCAATAGGCGACAGCCTAAAAATGTGGAATGGAAAGGAGTGAAAAGCATTTATCTATGCTTACATGTCCATCATCCGTCATCCAAATACATCGTCATGACGGCCTCATTGGAATATCAACAATATCAACCCCAAACACTCACACAAACACGTCTCATACTTTGTAAAGGCAAAGACTGCGTATAAAATGAGGAAAATGCAACAACTTTAAAAATGTCAAGCATAATTTCATTCAGAGTTAAAAACCTAGGGTTCAGCGAAGCACAGTCCGTTTATGTTTATTTTATTTCCTTTTAATTGATTCTAATACTCCGTATTTGATCACTTATTTTTCAAAATTTAAAATAGTAATTTTCACACAATTTTTGGTATCTTGAATACTTTTTTGTTTTTTCTCATCAATAAATTCAGACTGTATTAATTCGGGACGAATTTAGCATGACCTTAACGTAAGCCCCAGAGTTATTTTACAAAAAAATTAATAAATTCTGCCTTTGAATTTCTCATTTTTCAAGTATTCCATATACGCCTGGCAGGAGAAAAAGGAAATCCATGGAAGGGGTAAAAACATAAGAGGGCAAGAAAAGATAAAAAGATACAGAAAGAGGTAAAACGATAGAGAGCGAGAGAGAGAGAGAGAGAGGAATGACGTGCGGGTTGTTCCACAACAACCTCACTGTTTTTGCCTCACGGAGGGCTTAAATCAAAATAAATTCTCTAAAGCTCTATAAAAGCTTTCTCCGCTTCATACTTTGTTTATTCCCTTGCATTAATTTTGTGCTCTCAGTGGTTTTCATCCAATTCTTTTTTCCGACTTTCAACATCATTGTGTCTTTCTCTTTCCTTCTACTCTGTTCACGATTTTGGTGGTCGAAAGTTGGAGCTTTTTTCAAAGTTAATGTGGTTTTATGTTTTATTTACTTTGTCAGGTTATCGGACTGTTTTCCGTCAAATGTAAACAATCCAACAAGTGTTGCCATTCTCCATAATTCTAACGTTAGCTTTGCTCCTGATGAGTCTATCGTAGATCTTAATTGTTTGCTTCAAAGTGTTTTACCAAACGAATTCGATTTAATTTTAAAAAAATAAGTAAACTTACTTATTTCTCCTCAATGAACTAAGGTTTCAACCCTTTTCATTTGCCTTAATAAAAGGTGTTTATATTTTTAACAGTGGAGGCTACGAGGGTTTCAGCCAAGCTACTATTGATTGAATTTTTTCTGTAAAGGAATCAGTCGAAAAATTTGAAGCTAAAATAATTGAAAACTACTAAGTAATGTTTTCCAATAACCAGCGTTTATATAAAAAGGTTTTATTACTTTGACTTTAAAAGGTTGTTTTACTTTGATTTTAATAAATTATTAATAGTGAAATATTGAAATACTAAAAAAAAAGAAAAAATGTAAGTAAAAAAGAATCTAATTTCAACGGAATTAATGAAATAATTCGAGAACAGCTTCAAAATAAATATAAATTCTTTTTATAAATAAATATTATTTTCATTACTATTAAATTATTCGCAGAACAAATAAATTTTCGTCTTGACTAAACATATTTTTAATAATCTTGATTTCTTTCGTGATCATTTGCAACGTGCTGGGGAAACGCAAGGATATAGAATATTCTGTAGATGAGAAAATGTTATTGCGAGCCCCAACGATATTGAAAACAAAACAAAGCAGAACCAATTGAAATAAGTTAGGAAAAATAAATAAAGTATAGAAAACCTTCACATCAAAGGATATTTGAACGATATGATTGTAAGGGGAAAATTAGTTCACATTACAAAAGAGGAACGAGTAGAATTTCATTTATAAATGCGAGCTGACGGTTTTGATTTTTTTAGTTTTTGTAACTTTTTTGTTCTTTTTATGCTTCTGCTTTTTATTTCTTAAATTTTGAAACTTATTTTTATTTCTTGTTTCCTATGAGTTTATTTCATTCCCCTTCTGGTCATAAAGCTACAAACTTTTTTTAGATTTTACAATCTATCACCGTCTATTCACCTGTCTTTCAACATATTGTCTATGTGACTGTCACTTAATTTGTTTTGATTTAATTTTTTGTATAGTATTTACTCTATCATTTCTCTCATTTAGTTCGTTGACCAAACGCGTTTCTACCTTTTGGCTATATCTCTTTAATTGAACGAAGTCAAACTATTTGTTTGGCTAAAACGACTTTTCTCCTGAGAGTTTATAAAATGTCATTCTATTCTCCGACTTTATCAAATTCCTAATTTTATGGCACACCTCGATTGGTTGCAAGCGCGAGGCCTATTTTTGCGCGAATGGATATGCGAACAAGCATAACTGGCGTATATGGGACGAATCCAACCCTGGACCCACCCGCAAAAGGTTATTGTTTGGCGCGGATTTTGAACCGCCGACATCAATGGTCCGTACTTTTTTGAAAACAACGTTGATGATCACCGTAAACGGCGTGCGCTGTAGAACGAAGACACAGTATGGCGCTACGTGGCACACAGCGGATGCCGATTTGAGGATATAGTTATTTCTCGCAGAGGTAGCTTCTGTAGTCTCTATACTATTTCTTGTGGCGCTTCCTAAAGTCTCAGGTCCATATCAATAAACAGATATCGAGTGATCACCATAAAGTCAATAAAACCTAGGCCACCTCTCAAATTCAGCCGGATTTATGTTAAAGAGTTATTGAAAATTAGGCCACTCGGAACCGTGAGAACCCGCAGCGGACATTTGAACGATGTTTAATTTCATACATCAATGCGTACATGCGTGCGTTTTGGAAATAGAAAACTGCATAGTACCTCGCACACAGGTTTCATTCCATTTAAACATCGATCTGCTCCAATAGAGGAACCCTTTATAACAAGAAAAACGAGCTAAATGAATAAACAAGGTTTTATTAACCGGTTTCCAGAAAAAGGGAGCGTCTTTGATGTTTATTAGCATTTTTATGTTGAAGCGCATAAAGAAATGACCATAATACAAAATGGCCCATAAGTCATTGTAAACACGTCGCTAGCACAGAAACAGGGTCAACCGCGTTATGATGAAAAGTTGTATTCATTTATTATAATATTTTTTGCTTCAACTACATTTCATGCAACGCATTTTAATCCTGAACAGTTCGTGTATTTCATCAGAATGTGAATGCAATAACTTTTCTTCGTTTGCTTTATGTAATTGTGTGTACGTTACCGCGGCCTTCTGTCATCCCGTAGAAATGTGACACATACATACGCCCTCTGATGAGATTCCTTAATTAATCACCCCGATTTGCATCGATATGAATTGATGTCATGTCGTTTGAAAATGAACTTGTTTTTATGAAAGCGTTGACTTTGTCGACGGAAGCAACAACGGATGGATGGACTGCGAACAAATTTCCAATTAATTGCACTGAAGCTTAAAGGATGGTGCTTGAAAATATTACGGACTGCAGTAAATTTTATTTATCTATTTCTTTATTTCTAAATATTATTAGTTTCTGGAATGAAAAGCGAGGATATTGATAATCATTGATTGATGGATACTAATGAGGGTGGTACAAATTCCTACCATTTTTGCTTATTGTAGTCTAGCAGCAATCCTTTCTCTATGGAGTGATGACGTATGACGATTTCTCTATAATTCGACACATCATGTACGGCAATTTCGAAATTGGACGTAATTACTCCCAATTCGTCTTCTTCGATGTTAAAGACAAAACAACAATGCATCTCAATCGCTTTTTAAAATAACGCAATGGCTTTTCAGAAGGATCGATCGATGGTATTAACTCTGTTTCGAAACGCATCCCTCTAAAATTAGGGTCCCTAAATATGTAACAGTTAATTTTGTTTGCCCACTGGTTCTTGTTTTCAAACACTTCTTGCATGCTTCTGCCTTGGTCTTTACGAAAAATGTGAACCGGTGTGAAGTTAGCATCCTGCGAATTCAGCATCCGGCGAATTCAACTGCATAACTGTTTGAGAGCTCCGTATCTTTTACACGGCGAAAATATTACAGTTGCGGAAGCTAAGGAGAAAGCACATGCACCAACCCAGTTTTGTTACTATGCAATAATATATTGTTACTATGCTGTGTTTTTTAATGAACTGTATAGGTTTTGCCTATACGAATGACACTTACCCTGATTTTGTACAGGTTTCCATACAGGTCATGGGGATATTGTAAAAATTCCCTCTTTTTTGAATGCAAACAATTTCACACGTTTGAAAAATATAAGCAAACCAAAAGCGTCAAAGATGGCGCCACAATCAAAATACTCCTGAATGTCGAAATACGTCTTCATTAAAAAAAATTGTCAAGTATATTTTGCAAATCAAAATTTTTAGACAACTCATGAACTTAAATTTGTTGCACAGAACAACAACAACAAATTTTATTGATTTTGCGTTTTCAAATCATTTACAAATTTCCCATCGTTTTAAAAAAACATAGATAGAGAAGTAATTAAAATACAAGGGTGAATCCCCGAATTAGTAATTGATTTTGTTATATAGTTTAGAAAAATTTGCTAAAAAATTGCACAGCATAACATTTCAACTGGTTGCGAATGGTATATAATATGTTGTAATTAATGGGCCCTATTTTAAGATGTAATTTTCGTGGTTTAACTTTTAAATAATTCTACCTAATTAATACAACTACACTAAATCAAAGACTTTAGAATGTTTAGAACATTTAAAAGTTTGAAATTAGAAATAGTGAATTATCTTTGAAATACAAAATAAAACTACGTAAAATTGTCTTAGAATAATTAATTATTGTGAAAGCACAAAAACTTTCAATATTTTCTAAATTTAAAGACTATTTTTATACAAAAATTTCTTATTTTAATTAAGTAGATTTTTTCGGATCTACTTTGAAGTGCTTGATCTAACTTTAATGAAAAGCTTTGCTTTAATTATTTATCAAAATTGAAAATTTCAAATAATTTTCAGGTTTCAGTTAGATTATCAGAGGTAAAAAAATTATGAAAGATGTTTAAAATTATGAACACGATATTGCCTTTTCATTCGTAAACAGGCGTGAAAAAAAAAATTTAAGCAAAAAATAGGGAAATTAAACCCAGCAATAACGGAACATAAATTGTTTTCTGGCAGACTTTGTATTCGCTAAATATGTGCTTAAAAATCGTACCACCAAACTGTGCTTCTTAAACTGTAACGATGTTCGAGTGGTGCGGAACTTTGCTAACAACCTTGCTAATTTTGATACAATTTAAAAATAAGAGATATTAGGCCAATGGATATAATTTGTACTATAGATGAACAAACTGCGATCATCTCATTCTGATTTTAGCATATAATGTCAGAAAATTTTCTATTTAGAAAACACACATAAGTGGGTATTCCAATTCGGATTCTAAAGCTAATCTATCAATAGTCAATCTACTTTCTTCTCTATAAAAACTGCAAATATAATTTAAGCGCGATGCCAGCCGTTTAGATATCTTCTAGAAGGTCCTACGAATCGATAAAGACCACTTTTGTTAATTTTCTATCTCTACGATTTTTGCAATCTGCACGGGATGCTGAAGCTAAGCTATCAATAGTGGTCACGCTTTCTTCTCTATAAAAACTGAAAATATAATTTAAGCGTGATGCCACCTATTTAGATATCTTCTAGAAGGTCCTACGAATCGATAAAGACCACTTTTGTTAATTTTCTATCTCTACGATTTTTGCAATCTGCACAGGATGCTGAAGCTAATCTATCAATAGTGGTCACGCTTTCTTCTCTATAAAAACTGCAAATATAATTTAAGCGTGATGCCACCTATTTAGATATCTTCTAGAAGGTCCTACGAATCGATAAAGACCACTTTTGTTAATTTTCTATCTCTACGATTTTTGCAATCTGCACGGGATGCTGAAGCTAATCTATCAATAGTGGTCACGCTTTCTTCTCTATAAAAACTGCAAATATAATTTAAGCGTGATGCCACCTATTTAGATATCTTCTAGAAGGTCCTACGAATCGATAAAGACCACTTTTGTTAATTTTCTATCTCTACGATTTTTGCAATCTGCACAGGATGCTGAAGCTAATCTATCAATAGTGGTCACGCTTTCTTCTCTATAAAAACTGCAAATATAATTAAAGCGTGATGCCACCTATTTAGATATCTTCTAGAAGGTCCTACGAATCGATAAAGACCACTTTTGTTAATTTTCTATCTCTACAATTTTTGCAATCTGCACGGGATGCTGAAGCTAATCTATCAATAGTGGTCACGCTTTCTTCTCTATAAAAACTGCAAATATAATTTAAGCGTGATGCCACCTATTTAGATATCTTCTAGAAGGTCCTACGAATCGATAAAGACCACTTTCGTTAATTTTCTATCTCTACGATTTTTGCAATCTGCACAGGATGCTGAAGCTAATCTATCAATAGTGGTCACGCTTTCTTCTCTATAAAAACTGCAAATATAATTTAAGCGTGATGCCACCTATTTAGATATCTTCTAGAGGGTCCTACGAATCGATAAAGACCACTTTTGTTAATTTTCTATCTCTACGATTTTTGCAATCTGCACGGGATGCTGAAGCTAAGCTATCAATAGTGGTCACGCTTTCTTCTCTATAAAAACTGAAAATATAATTTAAGCGTGATGCCACCTATTTAGATATCTTCTAGAAGGTCCTACGAATCGATAAAGACCACTTTTGTTAATTTTCTATCTCTACGATTTTTGCAATCTGCACAGGATGCTGAAGCTAATCTATCAATAGTGGTCACGCTTTCTTCTCTATAAAAACTGCAAATATAATTTAAGCGTGATGCCACCTATTTAGATATCTTCTAGAAGGTCCTACGAATCGATAAAGACCACTTTTGTTAATTTTCTATCTCTACGATTTTTGCAATCTGCACGGGATGCTGAAGCTAATCTATCAATAGTGGTCACGCTTTCTTCTCTATAAAAACTGCAAATATAATTTAAGCGTGATGCCACCTATTTAGATATCTTCTAGAAGGTCCTACGAATCGATAAAGACCACTTTTGTTAATTTTCTATCTCTACGATTTTTGCAATCTGCACAGGATGCTGAAGCTAATCTATCAATAGTGGTCACGCTTTCTTCTCTATAAAAACTGCAAATATAATTAAAGCGTGATGCCACCTATTTAGATATCTTCTAGAAGGTCCTACGAATCGATAAAGACCACTTTTGTTAATTTTCTATCTCTACGATTTTTGCAATCTGCACAGGATGCTGAAGCTAATCTATCAATAGTGGTCACGCTTTCTTCTCTATAAAAACTGCAAATATAATTTAAGCGTGATGCCACCTATTTAGATATCTTCTAGAAGGTCCTACGAATCGATAAAGACCACTTTTGTTAATTTTCTATCTCTACGATTTTTGCAATCTGCACAGGATGCTGAAGCTAATCTATCAATAGTGGTCACGCTTTCTTCTCTATAAAAACTGCAAATATAATTTAAGCGTGATGCCACCTATTTAGATATCTTCTAGAAGGTCCTACGAATCGATAAAGACCACTTTTGTTAATTTTCTATCTCTACGATTTTTGCAATCTGCACAGGATGCTGAAGCTAATCTATCAATAGTGGTCACGCTTTCTTCTCTATAAAAACTGCAAATATAATTTAAGCGTGTTGCCACCTATTTAGATATCTTCTAGAAGGTCCTACGAATCGATAAAGACCACTTTTGTTAATTTTCTATCTCTACGATTTTTGCAATCTGCACGGGATGCTGAAGCTAATCTATCAATAGTGGTCACGCTTTCTTCTCTATAAAAACTGCAAATATAATTTAAGCGTGATGCCACCTATTTAGATATCTTCTAGAAGGTCCTACGAATCGATAAAGACCACTTTTGTTAATTTTCTATCTCTACGATTTTTGCAATCTGCACAGGATGCTGAAGCTAATCTATCAATAGTGGTCACGCTTTCTTCTCTATAAAAACTGCAAATATAATTTAAGCGTGATGCCACCTATTTAGATATCTTCTAGAGGGTCCTACGAATCGATAAAGACCACTTTTGTTAATTTTCTATCTCTACGATTTTTGCAATCTGCACGGGATGCTGAAGCTAATCTATCAATAGTGGTCACGCTTTCTTCTCTATAAAAACTGCAAATATAATTTAAGCGTGATGCCACCTATTTAGATATCTTCTAGAAGGTCCTACGAATCGATAAAGACCACTTTTGTTAATTTTCTATCTCTACGATTTTTGCAATCTGCACGGGATGCTGAAGCTAATCTATCAATAGTGATCACGCTTTCTTCTCTATAAAAACTGCAAATATAATTTAAGCGTGATGCCACCTATTTAGATATCTTCTAGAAGGTCCTACGAATCGATAAAGACCACTTTTGTTAATTTTCTATCTCTACGATTTTTGCAATCTGCACGGGATGCTGAAGCTAAGCTATCAATAGTGGTCACGCTTTCTTCTCTATAAAAACTGCAAATATAATTTAAGCGTGATGCCACCTATTTAAATATCTTCTAGAAGGTCCTACGAATCGATCAAGACCACTTTTGTTAATTTTCTATCTCTACGATTTTTGCAATCTGCACAGGATGCTGAAGCTAATCTATCAATAGTGGTCACGCTTTCTTCTCTATAAAAACTGAAAATATAATTTAAGCGTGATGCCACCTATTTAGATATCTTCTAGAAGGTCCTACGAATCGATAAAGACCACTTTTGTTAATTTTCTATCTCTACGATTTTTGCAATCTGCACAGGATGCTGAGGCTAATCTATCAATAGTGGTCACGCTTTCTTCTCTATAAAAACTGCAAATATAATTTAAGCGTGATGCCACCTATTTAGATATCTTCTAGAAGGTCCTACGAATCGATAAAGACCACTTTCGTTAATTTTCTATCTCTACGATTTTTGCAATCTGCACGGGATGCTGAAGCTAATCTATCAATAGTGGTCACGCTTTCTTCTCTATAAAAACTGCAAATATAATTTAAGCGTGATGCCACCTATACCATCTTATTCTAGGCAATCTAGTGAAGAATTTTTGACTACCCTTGTCAATTTTTTGTTATAAAAATGTCCACAATCGGGTCAGGATATTGGAATAGAAAATTTGTTGCACGCTGGTGTGCCATACGGCGAATTCAGGCTTAGGAAGATTTGACAATTTAAGTGCAAAAAAATTTCGCTGCATGCTTTTGGGCGACTCTATCAAATTAATTTCGTACAGAAACCTATTAATTATTTATTAGAAAAGTATGCAAAACAAGTAGGATCGACTGAGGTCAATGACCTCTGTCTAAAGTCAATGACTTCTCTTTGTATTCTTTTGTATTTGTAGATACAGCTTGTAGATGTTTTTTTAATATTTTGGAATTTCTTGATGATTTTCAAATTTTCAAGTGCCAAAATATTAAAAAAAAGATATCTAGAAGCTTATGAATCATTTAGAAATGTTCACCAAGCTTTATTATTTTGTCAGGTTTTGTTGGTCACTGACCTTAGAGAAGTCATTGACTTTAGACAGAGGTCATTGACCTCAGTCGATCCTACTTGTTTTGCATACTTTTCTAATAAATAATTAATAGGTTTCTGTACGAAATTAATTTGATAGAGTCGCCCAAAAGCATGCAGCGAAATTTTTTTGCACTTAAATTGTCAAATCTTCCTAAGCCTGAATTCGCCGTATGGCACACCAGCGTGCAACAAATTTTCTATTCCAATATCCTGACCCGATTGTGGACATTTTTATAACAAAAAATTGACAAGGGTAGTCAAAAATTCTTCACTAGATTGCCTAGAATAAGATGGTATAGGTGGCATCACGCTTAAATTATATTTGCAGTTTTTATAGAGAAGAAAGCGTGACCACTATTGATAGATTAGCTTCAGCATCCTGTGCAGATTGCAAAAATCGTAGAGATAGAAAATTAACAAAAGTGGTCTTTATCGATTCGTAGGACCTTCTAGAAGATATCTAAATAGGTGGCATCACGCTTAAATTATATTTTCAGTTTTTATAGAGAAGAAAGCGTGACCACTATTGATAGATTAGCTTCAGCATCCTGTGCAGATTGCAAAAATCGTAGAGATAGAAAATTAACAAAAGTGGTCTTGATCGATTCGTAGGACCTTCTAGAAGATATTTAAATAGGTGGCATCACGCTTAAATTATATTTGCAGTTTTTATAGAGAAGAAAGCGTGACCACTATTGATAGCTTAGCTTCAGCATCCCGTGCAGATTGCAAAAATCGTAGAGATAGAAAATTAACAAATGTGGTCTTTATCGATTCGTAGGACCTTCTAGAAGATATCTAAATAGGTGGCATCACGCTTAAATTATATTTGCAGTTTTTATAGAGAAGAAAGCGTGACCACTATTGATAGATTAGCTTCAGAATCCTGTGCAGATTGCAAAAATCGTAGAGATAGAAAATTAACAAAAGTGGTCTTTATCGATTCGTAGGACCTTCTAGAAGATACCTAATTAGGTGGCATCACGCTTAAATTATATTTGCAGTTTTTATAGAGAAGAAAGCGTGACCACTATTGATAGATTAGCTTCAGCATCCTGTGCAGATTGCAAAAATCGTAGAGATAGAAAATTAACAAAAGTGGTCTTGATCGATTCGTAGGACCTTCTAGAAGATATCTAAATAGGTGGCATCACGCTTAAATTATATTTGCAGTTTTTATAGAGAAGAAAGCGTGACCACTATTGATAGATTAGCTTCAGCATCCTGTGCAGATTGCAAAAATCGTAGAGATAGAAAATTAACAAAAGTGGTCTTTATCGATTCGTAGGACCTTCTAGAAGATATCTAAATAGGTGGCATCACGCTTAAATTATATTTGCAGTTTTTATAGAGAAGAAAGCGTGACCACTATTGATAGATTAGCTTCAGCATCCTGTGCAGATTGCAAAAATCGTAGAGATAGAAAATTAACAAAAGTGGTCTTGATCGATTCGTAGGACCTTCTAGAAGATATCTAAATAGGTGGCATCACGCTTAAATTATATTTGCAGTTTTTATAGAGAAGAAAGCGTGACCACTATTGATAGATTAGCTTCAGCATCCTGTGCAGATTGCAAAAATCGTAGAGATAGAAAATTAACAAAAGTGGTCTTTATCGATTCGTAGGACCTTCTAGAAGATATCTAAATAGGTGGCATCACGCTTAAATTATATTTGCAGTTTTTATAGAGAAGAAAGCGTGACCACTATTGATAGCTTAGCTTCAGCATCCCGTGCAGATTGCAAAAATCGTAGAGATAGAAAATTAACAAATGTGGTCTTTATCGATTCGTAGGACCTTCTAGAAGATATCTAAATAGGTGGCATCACGCTTAAATTATATTTGCAGTTTTTATAGAGAAGAAAGCGTGACCACTATTGATAGATTAGCTTCAGCATCCTGTGCAGATTGCAAAAATCGTAGAGATAGAAAATTAACAAAAGTGGTCTTTATCGATTCGTAGGACCTTCTAGAAGATATCTAAATAGGTGGCATCACGCTTAAATTATATTTGCAGTTTTTATAGAGAAGAAAGCGTGACCACTATTGATAGATTAGCTTCAGCATCCTGTGCAGATTGCAAAAATCGTAGAGATAGAAAATTAACAAAAGTGGTCTTAGTCGATTCGTAGGACCTTCTAGAAGATATTTAAATAGGTGGCATCACGCTTAAATTATATTTGCAATTTTTATAGAGAAGAAAGCGTGACCACTATTGATAGATTAGCTTCAGCATCCTGTGCAGATTGCAAAAATCGTAGAGATAGAAAATTAACAAAAGTGGTCTTAGTCGATTCGTAGGACCTTCTAGAAGATATTTAAATAGGTGGCATCACGCTTAAATTATATTTGCAATTTTTATAGAGAAGAAAGCGTGACCACTATTGATAGATTAGCTTCAGCATCCTGTGCAGATTGCAAAAATCGTAGAGATAGAAAATTAACAAAAGTGGTCTTTATCGATTCGTAGGACCTTCTAGAAGATATCTAAATAGGTGGCATCACGCTTAAATTATATTTTCAGTTTTTATAGAGAAGAAAGCGTGACCACTATTGATAGATTAGCTTCAGCATCCTGTGCAGATTGCAAAAATCGTAGAGATAGAAAATTAACAAAAGTGGTCTTGATCGATTCGTAGGACCTTCTAGAAGATATTTAAATAGGTGGCATCACGCTTAAATTATATTTGCAGTTTTTATAGAGAAGAAAGCGTGACCACTATTGATAGCTTAGCTTCAGCATCCCGTGCAGATTGCAAAAATCGTAGAGATAGAAAATTAACAAATGTGGTCTTTATCGATTCGTAGGACCTTCTAGAAGATATCTAAATAGGTGGCATCACGCTTAAATTATATTTGCAGTTTTTATAGAGAAGAAAGCGTGACCACTATTGATAGATTAGCTTCAGCATCCTGTGCAGATTGCAAAAATCGTAGAGATAGAAAATTAACAAAAGTGGTCTTAGTCGATTCGTAGGACCTTCTAGAAGATATTTAAATAGGTGGCATCACGCTTAAATTATATTTGCAATTTTTATAGAGAAGAAAGCGTGACCACTATTGATAGATTAGCTTCAGCATCCTGTGCAGATTGCAAAAATCGTAGAGATAGAAAATTAACAAAAGTGGTCTTTATCGATTCGTAGGACCTTCTAGAAGATATCTAAATAGGTGGCATCACGCTTAAATTATATTTTCAGTTTTTATAGAGAAGAAAGCGTGACCACTATTGATAGATTAGCTTCAGCATCCTGTGCAGATTGCAAAAATCGTAGAGATAGAAAATTAACAAAAGTGGTCTTGATCGATTCGTAGGACCTTCTAGAAGATATTTAAATAGGTGGCATCACGCTTAAATTATATTTGCAGTTTTTATAGAGAAGAAAGCGTGACCACTATTGATAGCTTAGCTTCAGCATCCCGTGCAGATTGCAAAAATCGTAGAGATAGAAAATTAACAAATGTGGTCTTTATCGATTCGTAGGACCTTCTAGAAGATATCTAAATAGGTGGCATCACGCTTAAATTATATTTGCAGTTTTTATAGAGAAGAAAGCGTGACCACTATTGATAGATTAGCTTCAGCATCCTGTGCAGATTGCAAAAATCGTAGAGATAGAAAATTAACAAAAGTGGTCTTTATCGATTCGTAGGACCTTCTAGAAGATATCTAAATAGGTGGCATCACGCTTAAATTATATTTGCAGTTTTTATAGAGAAGAAAGCGTGACCACTATTGATAGATTAGCTTCAGAATCCTGTGCAGATTGCAAAAATCGTAGAGATAGAAAATTAACAAAAGTGGTCTTGATCGATTCGTAGGACCTTCTAGAAGATATTTAAATAGGTGGCATCACGCTTAAATTATATTTGCAGTTTTTATAGAGAAGAAAGCGTGACCACTATTGATAGCTTAGCTTCAGCATCCCGTGCAGATTGCAAAAATCGTAGAGATAGAAAATTAACAAATGTGGTCTTTATCGATTCGTAGGACCTTCTAGAAGATATTTAAATAGGTGGCATCACGCTTAAATTATATTTGCAATTTTTATAGAGAAGAAAGCGTGACCACTATTGATAGATTAGCCTCAGCATCCTGTGCAGATTGCAAAAATCGTAGAGATAGAAAATTAACAAAAGTGGTCTTTATCGATTCGTAGGACCTTCTAGAAGATATCTAAATAGGTGGCATCACGCTTAAATTATATTTTCAGTTTTTATAGAGAAGAAAGCGTGACCACTATTGATAGATTAGCTTCAGCATCCTGTGCAGATTGCAAAAATCGTAGAGATAGAAAATTAACAAAAGTGGTCTTGATCGATTCGTAGGACCTTCTAGAAGATATTTAAATAGGTGGCATCACGCTTAAATTATATTTGCAGTTTTTATAGAGAAGAAAGCGTGACCACTATTGATAGCTTAGCTTCAGCATCCCGTGCAGATTGCAAAAATCGTAGAGATAGAAAATTAACAAAAGTGGTCTTTATCGATTCGTAGGACCTTCTAGAAGATATCTAAATAGGTGGCATCACGCTTAAATTATATTTGCAGTTTTTATAGAGAAGAAAGCGTGATCACTATTGATAGATTAGCTTCAGCATCCCGTGCAGATTGCAAAAATCGTAGAGATAGAAAATTAACAAAAGTGGTCTTTATCGATTCGTAGGACCTTCTAGAAGATATCTAAATAGGTGGCATCACGCTTAAATTATATTTGCAGTTTTTATAGAGAAGAAAGCGTGACCACTATTGATAGATTAGCTTCAGCATCCCGTGCAGATTGCAAAAATCGTAGAGATAGAAAATTAACAAAAGTGGTCTTTATCGATTCGTAGGACCCTCTAGAAGATATCTAAATAGGTGGCATCACGCTTAAATTATATTTGCAGTTTTTATAGAGAAGAAAGCGTGACCACTATTGATAGATTAGCTTCAGCATCCTGTGCAGATTGCAAAAATCGTAGAGATAGAAAATTAACAAAAGTGGTCTTTATCGATTCGTAGGACCTTCTAGAAGATATCTAAATAGGTGGCATCACGCTTAAATTATATTTGCAGTTTTTATAGAGAAGAAAGCGTGACCACTATTGATAGATTAGCTTCAGCATCCCGTGCAGATTGCAAAAATCGTAGAGATAGAAAATTAACAAAAGTGGTCTTTATCGATTCGTAGGACCTTCTAGAAGATATCTAAATAGGTGGCAACACGCTTAAATTATATTTGCAGTTTTTATAGAGAAGAAAGCGTGACCACTATTGATAGATTAGCTTCAGCATCCTGTGCAGATTGCAAAAATCGTAGAGATAGAAAATTAACAAAAGTGGTCTTTATCGATTCGTAGGACCTTCTAGAAGATATCTAAATAGGTGGCATCACGCTTAAATTATATTTGCAGTTTTTATAGAGAAGAAAGCGTGACCACTATTGATAGATTAGCTTCAGCATCCTGTGCAGATTGCAAAAATCGTAGAGATAGAAAATTAACAAAAGTGGTCTTTATCGATTCGTAGGACCTTCTAGAAGATATCTAAATAGGTGGCATCACGCTTAAATTATATTTGCAGTTTTTATAGAGAAGAAAGCGTGACCACTATTGATAGATTAGCTTCAGCATCCTGTGCAGATTGCAAAAATCGTAGAGATAGAAAATTAACAAAAGTGGTCTTTATCGATTCGTAGGACCTTCTAGAAGATATCTAAATAGGTGGCATCACGCTTTAATTATATTTGCAGTTTTTATAGAGAAGAAAGCGTGACCACTATTGATAGATTAGCTTCAGCATCCTGTGCAGATTGCAAAAATCGTAGAGATAGAAAATTAACAAAAGTGGTCTTTATCGATTCGTAGGACCTTCTAGAAGATATCTAAATAGGTGGCATCACGCTTAAATTATATTTGCAGTTTTTATAGAGAAGAAAGCGTGACCACTATTGATAGATTAGCTTCAGCATCCCGTGCAGATTGCAAAAATCGTAGAGATAGAAAATTAACAAAAGTGGTCTTTATCGATTCGTAGGACCTTCTAGAAGATATCTAAATAGGTGGCATCACGCTTAAATTATATTTGCAGTTTTTATAGAGAAGAAAGCGTGACCACTATTGATAGATTAGCTTCAGCATCCTGTGCAGATTGCAAAAATCGTAGAGATAGAAAATTAACAAAAGTGGTCTTTATCGATTCGTAGGACCTTCTAGAAGATATCTAAATAGGTGGCATCACGCTTAAATTATATTTTCAGTTTTTATAGAGAAGAAAGCGTGACCACTATTGATAGCTTAGCTTCAGCATCCCGTGCAGATTGCAAAAATCGTAGAGATAGAAAATTAACAAAAGTGGTCTTTATCGATTCGTAGGACCCTCTAGAAGATATCTAAATAGGTGGCATCACGCTTAAATTATATTTGCAGTTTTTATAGAGAAGAAAGCGTGACCACTATTGATAGATTAGCTTCAGCATCCTGTGCAGATTGCAAAAATCGTAGAGATAGAAAATTAACGAAAGTGGTCTTTATCGATTCGTAGGACCTTCTAGAAGATATCTAAATAGGTGGCATCACGCTTAAATTATATTTGCAGTTTTTATAGAGAAGAAAGCGTGACCACTATTGATAGATTAGCTTCAGCATCCTGTGCAGATTGCAAAAATCGTAGAGATAGAAAATTAACAAAAGTGGTCTTTATCGATTCGTAGGACCTTCTAGAAGATATCTAAATAGGTGGCATCACGCTTAAATTATATTTGCAGTTTTTATAGAGAAGAAAGCGTGACCACTATTGATAGATTAGCTTCAGCATCCTGTGCAGATTGCAAAAATCGTAGAGATAGAAAATTAACAAAAGTGGTCTTTATCAATTCGTAGGACCTTCTAGAAGATATCTAAATAGGTGGCATCACGCTTAAATTATATTTGCAGTTTTTATAGAGAAGAAAGCGTGACCACTATTGATAGATTAGCTTCAGCATCCCGTGCAGATTGCAAAAATCGTAGAGATAGAAAATTAACAAAAGTGGTCTTGATCGATTCGTAGGACCTTCTAGAAGATATTTAAATAGGTGGCATCACGCTTAAATTATATTTGCAGTTTTTATAGAGAAGAAAGCGTGACCACTATTGATAGCTTAGCTTCAGCATCCCGTGCAGATTGCAAAAATCTTAGAGATAGAAAATTAACAAATGTGGTCTTTATCGATTCGTAGGACCTTCTAGAAGATATCTAAATAGGTGGCATCACGCTTAAATTATATTTGCAGTTTTTATAGAGAAGAAAGCGTGACCACTATTGATAGATTAGCTTCAGCATCCTGTGCAGATTGCAAAAATCGTAGAGATAGAAAATTAACAAAAGTGGTCCTAGTCGATTCGTAGGACCTTCTAGAAGATATTTAAATAGGTGGCATCACGCTTAAATTATATTTGCAATTTTTATAGAGAAGAAAGCGTGACCACTATTGATAGATTAGCTTCAGCATCCTGTGCAGATTGCAAAAATCGTAGAGATAGAAAATTAACAAAAGTGGTCTTTATCGATTCGTAGGACCTTCTAGAAGATATCTAAATAGGTGGCATCACGCTTAAATTATATTTTCAGTTTTTATAGAGAAGAAAGCGTGACCACTATTGATAGATTAGCTTCAGCATCCTGTGCAGATTGCAAAAATCGTAGAGATAGAAAATTAACAAAAGTGGTCTTGATCGATTCGTAGGACCTTCTAGAAGATATTTAAATAGGTGGCATCACGCTTAAGTTATATTTGCAGTTTTTATAGAGAAGAAAGCGTGACCACTATTGATAGCTTAGCTTCAGCATCCTGTGCAGATTGCAAAAATCGTAGAGATAGAAAATTAACAAAAGTGGTCTTAGTCGATTCGTAGGATCTTCTAGAAGATATTTAAATAGGTGGCATCACGCTTAAATTATATTTGCAATTTTTATAGAGAAGAAAGCGTGACCACTATTGATAGATTAGCCTCAGCATCCTGTGCAGATTGCAAAAATCGTAGAGATAGAAAATTAACAAAAGTGGTCTTTATCGATTCGTAGGACCTTCTAGAAGATATCTAAATAGGTGGCATCACGCTTAAATTATATTTTCAGTTTTTATAGAGAAGAAAGCGTGACCACTATTGATAGATTAGCTTCAGCATCCTGTGCAGATTGCAAAAATCGTAGAGATAGAAAATTAACAAAAGTGGTCTTGATCGATTCGTAGGACCTTCTAGAAGATATTTAAATAGGTGGCATCACGCTTAAATTATATTTGCAGTTTTTATAGAGAAGAAAGCGTGACCACTATTGATAGCTTAGCTTCAGCATCCCGTGCAGATTGCAAAAATCGTAGAGATAGAAAATTAACAAAAGTGGTCTTTATCGATTCGTAGGACCTTCTAGAAGATATCTAAATAGGTGGCATCACGCTTAAATTATATTTGCAGTTTTTATAGAGAAGAAAGCGTGATCACTATTGATAGATTAGCTTCAGCATCCCGTGCAGATTGCAAAAATCGTAGAGATAGAAAATTAACAAAAGTGGTCTTTATCGATTCGTAGGACCTTCTAGAAGATATCTAAATAGGTGGCATCACGCTTAAATTATATTTGCAGTTTTTATAGAGAAGAAAGCGTGACCACTATTGATAGATTAGCTTCAGCATCCCGTGCAGATTGCAAAAATCGTAGAGATAGAAAATTAACAAAAGTGGTCTTTATCGATTCGTAGGACCCTCTAGAAGATATCTAAATAGGTGGCATCACGCTTAAATTATATTTGCAGTTTTTATAGAGAAGAAAGCGTGACCACTATTGATAGATTAGCTTCAGCATCCTGTGCAGATTGCAAAAATCGTAGAGATAGAAAATTAACAAAAGTGGTCTTTATCGATTCGTAGGACCTTCTAGAAGATATCTAAATAGGTGGCATCACGCTTAAATTATATTTGCAGTTTTTATAGAGAAGAAAGCGTGACCACTATTGATAGATTAGCTTCAGCATCCCGTGCAGATTGCAAAAATCGTAGAGATAGAAAATTAACAAAAGTGGTCTTTATCGATTCGTAGGACCTTCTAGAAGATATCTAAATAGGTGGCAACACGCTTAAATTATATTTGCAGTTTTTATAGAGAAGAAAGCGTGACCACTATTGATAGATTAGCTTCAGCATCCTGTGCAGATTGCAAAAATCGTAGAGATAGAAAATTAACAAAAGTGGTCTTTATCGATTCGTAGGACCTTCTAGAAGATATCTAAATAGGTGGCATCACGCTTAAATTATATTTGCAGTTTTTATAGAGAAGAAAGCGTGACCACTATTGATAGATTAGCTTCAGCATCCTGTGCAGATTGCAAAAATCGTAGAGATAGAAAATTAACAAAAGTGGTCTTTATCGATTCGTAGGACCTTCTAGAAGATATCTAAATAGGTGGCATCACGCTTAAATTATATTTGCAGTTTTTATAGAGAAGAAAGCGTGACCACTATTGATAGATTAGCTTCAGCATCCTGTGCAGATTGCAAAAATCGTAGAGATAGAAAATTAACAAAAGTGGTCTTTATCAATTCGTAGGACCTTCTAGAAGATATCTAAATAGGTGGCATCACGCTTAAATTATATTTGCAGTTTTTATAGAGAAGAAAGCGTGACCACTATTGATAGATTAGCTTCAGCATCCCGTGCAGATTGCAAAAATCGTAGAGATAGAAAATTAACAAAAGTGGTCTTGATCGATTCGTAGGACCTTCTAGAAGATATTTAAATAGGTGGCATCACGCTTAAATTATATTTGCAGTTTTTATAGAGAAGAAAGCGTGACCACTATTGATAGCTTAGCTTCAGCATCCCGTGCAGATTGCAAAAATCTTAGAGATAGAAAATTAACAAATGTGGTCTTTATCGATTCGTAGGACCTTCTAGAAGATATCTAAATAGGTGGCATCACGCTTAAATTATATTTGCAGTTTTTATAGAGAAGAAAGCGTGACCACTATTGATAGATTAGCTTCAGCATCCTGTGCAGATTGCAAAAATCGTAGAGATAGAAAATTAACAAAAGTGGTCTTAGTCGATTCGTAGGACCTTCTAGAAGATATTTAAATAGGTGGCATCACGCTTAAATTATATTTGCAATTTTTATAGAGAAGAAAGCGTGACCACTATTGATAGATTAGCTTCAGCATCCTGTGCAGATTGCAAAAATCGTAGAGATAGAAAATTAACAAAAGTGGTCTTTATCGATTCGTAGGACCTTCTAGAAGATATCTAAATAGGTGGCATCACGCTTAAATTATATTTTCAGTTTTTATAGAGAAGAAAGCGTGACCACTATTGATAGATTAGCTTCAGCATCCTGTGCAGATTGCAAAAATCGTAGAGATAGAAAATTAACAAAAGTGGTCTTGATCGATTCGTAGGACCTTCTAGAAGATATTTAAATAGGTGGCATCACGCTTAAATTATATTTGCAGTTTTTATAGAGAAGAAAGCGTGACCACTATTGATAGCTTAGCTTCAGCATCCCGTGCAGATTGCAAAAATCGTAGAGATAGAAAATTAACAAATGTGGTCTTTATCGATTCGTAGGACCTTCTAGAAGATATCTAAATAGGTGGCATCACGCTTAAATTATATTTGCAGTTTTTATAGAGAAGAAAGCGTGACCACTATTGATAGATTAGCTTCAGCATCCTGTGCAGATTGCAAAAATCGTAGAGATAGAAAATTAACAAAAGTGGTCTTTATCGATTCGTAGGACCTTCTAGAAGATATCTAAATAGGTGGCATCACGCTTAAATTATATTTGCAGTTTTTATAGAGAAGAAAGCGTGACCACTATTGATAGATTAGCTTCAGAATCCTGTGCAGATTGCAAAAATCGTAGAGATAGAAAATTAACAAAAGTGGTCTTTATCGATTCGTAGGACCTTCTAGAAGATATCTAAATAGGTGGCATCACGCTTAAATTATATTTGCAGTTTTTATAGAGAAGAAAGCGTGACCACTATTGATAGATTAGCTTCAGCATCCTGTGCAGATTGCAAAAATCGTAGAGATAGAAAATTAAAAAAAGTGGTCTTGATCGATTCGTAGGACCTTCTAGAAGATATCTAAATAGGTGGCATCACGCTTAAATTATATTTGCAGTTTTTATAGAGAAGAAAGCGTGACCACTATTGATAGATTAGCTTCAGCATCCTGTGCAGATTGCAAAAATCGTAGAGATAGAAAATTAACAAAAGTGGTCTTTATCGATTCGTAGGACCTTCTAGAAGATATCTAAATAGGTGGCATCACGCTTAAATTATATTTGCAGTTTTTATAGAGAAGAAAGCGTGACCACTATTGATAGATTAGCTTCAGCATCCTGTGCAGATTGCAAAAATCGTAGAGATAGAAAATTAACAAAAGTGGTCTTTATCAATTCGTAGGACCTTCTAGAAGATATCTAAATAGGTGGCATCACGCTTAAATTATATTTGCAGTTTTTATAGAGAAGAAAGCGTGACCACTATTGATAGATTAGCTTCAGCATCCCGTGCAGATTGCAAAAATCGTAGAGATAGAAAATTAACAAAAGTGGTCTTGATCGATTCGTAGGACCTTCTAGAAGATATTTAAATAGGTGGCATCACGCTTAAATTATATTTGCAGTTTTTATAGAGAAGAAAGCGTGACCACTATTGATAGCTTAGCTTCAGCATCCCGTGCAGATTGCAAAAATCGTAGAGATAGAAAATTAACAAAAGTGGTCTTTATCGATTCGTAGGACCTTCTAGAAGATATCTAAACGGCTGTCATCGCGCTTAAATTATATTTGCAGTTTTTATAGAGAAGAAAGTAGATTGACTATTGATAGATTAGCTTTAGAATCCGAATTGGAATACCCACTTATGTGTGTTTTCTAAATAGAAAATTTTCTGACATTATATGCTAAAATCAGAATGAGATGATCGCAGTTTGTTCATCTATAGTACAAATTATATCCATTGGCCTAATATCTCTTATTTTTAAATTGTATCAAAATTAGCAAGGTTGTTAGCAAAGTTCCGCACCACTCGAACATCGTTACAGTTTAAGAAGCACAGTTTGGTGGTACGATTTTTAAGCACATATTTAGCGAATACAAAGTCTGCCAGAAAACAATTTATGTTCCGTTATTGCTGGGTTTAATTTCCCTATTTTTTGCTTAAATTTTTTTTTCACGCCTCTTTACGAATGAAAAGGCAATATCGTGTTCATAATTTTAAACATCTTTCATAATTTTTTTACCTCTGATAATCTAACTGAAACCTGAAAATTATTTGAAATTTTCAATTTTGATAAATAATTAAAGCAAAGCTTTTCATTAAAGTTAGATCAAGCACTTCAAAGTAGATCCGAAAAAATCGACTTAATTAAAATAAGAAATTTTTGTATAAAAATAGTCTTTAAATTTAGAAAATATTGAAAGTTTTTGTGCTTTCACAATAATTAATTATTCTAAGACAATTTTACGTAGTTTTATTTTGTATTTCAAAGATAATTCACTATTTCTAATTTCAAACTTTTAAATGTTCTAAACATTCTAAAGTCTTTGATTTAGTGTAGTTGTATTAATTAGGTAGAATTATTTAAAAGTTAAACCACGAAAATTACATCTTAAAATAGGGCCCATTAATTACAACATATTATATACCATTCGCAACCAGTTGAAATGTTATGCTGTGCAATTTTTTAGCAAATTTTTCTAAACTATATAACAAAATCAATTACTAATTCGGGGATTCACCCTTGTATTTTAATTACTTCTCTATCTATGTTTTTTAAAACGATGGGAAATTTGTAAATGATTTGAAAACGCAAAATCAATAAAATTTGTTGTTTTTGTTCTGTGCAACAAATTTAAGTTCATGAGTTGTCTAAAAATTTTGATTTGCAAAATATACTTGACAATTTTTTTTAATGAAGACGTATTTCGACATTCAGGAGTATTTTGATTGTGGCGCCATCTTTGACGCTTTTGGTTTGCTTATATTTTTCAAACGGGTGAAATTGTTTGCATTCAAAAAAGAGGGAATTTTTACAATATCCCCATGACCTGTATGGAAACCTGTACAAAATCAGGGTAAGTGTCATTCGTATAGGCAAAACCTATACAGTTCATTAAAAAACACAGCATAGTAACAATATATTATTGCATAGTAACAAAACTGGGTTGGTGCATGTGCTTTCTCCTTAGCTTCCGCAACTGTAATATTTTCGCCGTGTAAAAGATACGGAGCTCTCAAACAGTTATGCAGTTGAATTCGCCGGATGCTGAATTCGCAGGATGCCAACTTCACACCGGTAAAATGTGATGCATGGGCACCCGGAAGCCCGAAAATCTGTAATCAGTTAGGAGTTAACTTAGTCCTTATGGGTCCTCTTTACCACGCTAGTCAGTAATCCCCTAACTACTACGAATCCATCTCTACCGAGTGCAAAACTCCATTTTTGACAAACTTATTTGGGCTACCCATCCAATATCTGGAGACAGAGTAAGCATCCTGCCTTTCTGTCAGAAACTTTTTCTAGCACATTGTTCTAATACGTTCAACGTGTGCGTGTCGGCTAGTTTGCAGAAGTTCAATACGAAATCATCCGTGGAGAGGAAGTGTAAGAGAAGGAAGGCAGGATGTGTAAGAGAATATAACCAAGCTATGTTTTGTTACTTTGTTGACAGGATAGACAGTTGGAGAGATAGTTGAACAAACTCCAGGACAGATAATTGGGAAAATCGTTGCAGAGGTTTGGGTGGTGACACACAATTACGATACATCTGAAAGCATTTTCCCATTATTGAACAGTAAACAATACCTGAAGGTAAGAACTAGAAACTTATTAATCCAAAGTAATGTAAGGGTCATGGGAGAAGATAGGATGGAAATATTAAACAAAGTTCCCTTAAAATATTTGTTGCTAATACATTTGCACCATTTTATTTTCACAATCAATGACTTGTACTTTTATATTTATATAAGATTTTATTTTCTTTTAATTTCTAAATTCTTTTAAAGAGACTACTATATCTATAATTCCAAAAATTCGATACTGATTTTAATCAGAATGGATTGAATGCAATCGAACTGATTTTTAATCAACTGAACCGAAATAAACCGAAATAAATTGCATTTTGTGTGCTGGTTGCTTTGTGTGTGTGTATTTCTTGGAGTGCACATATAGGTATACGTAAAATGAAAGTTCGTGTGCATATGTGTGTGGGTGGGTGTGGGTGCATACGTGACTATATGTGTCTGTGTAAAAGATCATTTATAGAAGCAAGAGTTACTTTGACGTCCCAAGCTGACTAACCTCTACTGATAAAAAACGCTTGAATTATTTAAAACTCAGAAATATAATTACAATTTTTAATAATTATACAGAGTATGTATGTATGTGTGTTCCACAAATACGTTATTTGTAAAACCAATGAAGTCTCCTTGTTCTGCCTCTTATATGTCTTACAAACACAGTATGTCATTTTACTAAAGGAAAATTGTAAATAAAATATTTAAAAAATATATATTACTTACCTCAATTGTATCCCAAAGAAGCACCAGATTTCTGGGATATTTTTAAAAGTCTTAAAGGTTTTAGAATGGTTTTTTTAATTTACTCATATTAAATTGAATCTATTAAATAATAAGTAACTAATAAAAATAAGCCTTTTCGAATAAAGATATTTTCATTCAAAAGCTAGCAAAGAAATATTTCAAGAAAGTCTCGGTATTACCTTGGAAAATTTTAATTGTTTTTTTCGCGAAAATTTTCGCAAGAATATGCTCGAGTTGTAAAAGTATAAACGGAATAAATATTGACGATAGAAATTGCAGATATTTTCTTGTCAGAATTTTATTTCATAATTTATGGTACCCAAAAAAAATGCATACTTCATTTAAGAGCAGTTTAATTTAAAATCACTATTGCCTTGTCAAACATTTCCATGGAGAGTCATTAATCGCTTCAGTTGAGTTCATATTAATTTATTCCGAAGCACGCGTTTCTTTTATGGAAAAAGTGGCTGCCTAAAATATCGATTCGAATTCAAAGTTAAGTTAATAATTATGAGTATCGGCTTTCTTTGACTCTTAAATCTCGGTGTTTATTTAATAATCATTTGCAAATAGTTCGCAAAGAGGACTAATGTGGAAAAGCAGTAAAACATTTTATACAAGAAGTTTCCAAAACACTTTAATCATAAAAACCCTAAAGCAGCAAATGCAGTAAAATTGACATAAATTCATAAAATGTTTTCGAACTTTGTAAATTTTTAGGTCTCCTACCTAGCATGACTTTACCATCACTTGCATCTCCAATTCTCATCCTGTCATATTTTGAGCAGAAGCAGCAGAAGCAATAAAAGCGTATGAATGAACCATTATTCGTTACAGACCCCAAAGTGTTGCGGTTGTGTATGTGTGCATGTGCGGTTGTTTCTATGATAGCACACGTCGTGCAAATATCTATATATTTTCCATACCTAAGTGCTTATATTCCCTTGTATCTGATTTAAACAAACAGCCTCTGTGGCGGAATCTCGGAACTGTGCTCAATCCAAACGTACTAATAACACAAACCAAACAAAAAACTTGAATATCTCGAATATACGAGACCACCATACGACCACTACAACCAACGTCAACTTATTTACAGTCACCTACTAAAAATGGAGGCCAAGAATAAAAGAAAAATAAAATAAAAATCTGAAGGAAATTGTAAACATATCGTTTCACTAAAACATCTACGATATACAATCTCGCAGAACTTATTAGTAACAGCTGAACCCGCCGGGGTGGGGGTGGGGGTCAAATGCTTATTCTTGCATCAGTAGTAATAATCGCAATCCATGGAATGTCCTTGTGCTTTATTTTAGTATTCATAAAGTGTCAACGTGACATATTTCGAATTGAATTCAACGATGTGAATTTATTTTATACCATTATTTACAATTCTTTATCAGATTTCTTAAAGACAATGCCATCTCGCTTGTTCTCAATTATATTTGGTCTTTTATGGTTAGCCCATGAGTGTGAACCCCTTGCAAAATTATGGCAAGCATTTACTACATTGTGGTATAGCCGACGTTATGATTTTGACATTATTTTTTATTTTACAATAATTACAATAATTACCAACCATTTTAATTGCGTAAATACAATAGTTTAGAATAATAGTGTACAAGGCATAGTTTATTAATGCATTTTTTCAAAATTCAGTTTTTTTATTTCAGACACAGGCAATTCCTGTCCCACACTTTTACATTTTTTAAATTTTTATTTTTAAGGCTATGAGAAAACTGAAAGAAATTGAGGTTTTCTTTCTTTATCCTCAAAATTATTATTGCATCGTTATTCTCATTTATGTCACATTATCTCTTCTAAACGATTTTCAGTACTTTGTAGCAAGTATAATTCACAATGTCGTCAAATATTCTACTACTACCATATCCATAACTATGCTACCAACTTTTTCTTCAATCTATTTTTTGTTTTTTAAATAACCAAAGTCATTAGATCTTACTAAGAAAGCCAATTAAGTTAACTGAAGACTGCCTTGCAGGACGAGGAATTTGTTATTGATGGTTGTTTAAGCATTTAATTTATCTCGAATATTTTCTAAAACTTTTCGGATTACGTTCTCAATTTTTATCCTTATTCTTTTTTCTCATTTTTGTCTATCTCTATTCCTTGAACGTTTTATTAATGCCTGGCCATTTCTAACCGAAACCGAATATGGCTCTATGGAAAGTCACGAAATTGGAACGTGGTTCCGTAAACATAAAAGAGGATAATAAACGCAGTAGGAGGGCACATGGGAAGAGAAAGATCGATACTTGTGAAAGGATAAGAAGGATTCCTAATATTGTACAAACAAGGAAAAAATAAAAATGTTATATTTTAGTTCATTGCAACGATTTAGGTGTTTATGAACGTGCTCGAATCATAATCCGGAAATGAGTTGCGGTAAATACGAGTGTCCGAAAACAGAATGAAAATTTTCGGTATTTTTGAAAGCTAAACATTTAGTTTAATTTAAATCAAACATATCAATTATTTGATATGTTTGATTTTGTTAATTATTATATGATGTTTGTCAATTATTTGATTTGTTATTTGATTCGTTATAAATAATTTGTTTATCAATAGCAAAATTCATTTTATTGCTTTCAGAAGCAGAATATGTTTTCCGATTAAATGCAAACAAAGTAGTTTCATCTCTTTCTTTTATCTTTTCTCTGAGTTTCATCTCTTAATGAGATGAATTTACGATGCAAAGGATAGCTTCAAGGATTCACGATACTATCGCTTTTGTTCAAATTTTTTCGATGTTTTTATTAAAAATCTCCTATATTTATCTATCTTATCTTTATCTTTATCTACAATTAAATGTACTTTTTATAAAGAAGGCTCCACAAAAAGAAAACCGAAGAGCACCCTACCAATTTACACCAAAGTGACGCTGCTATTTATTGATGATTCAAAATATATAATTCCACATAAATTCTTTCTGTGTAAAATTCTCAATAACACCCAATCTTGAGTGTATTTTTAAAATTTCTTTTATTTCACAAAAGGCATTTACTGATTTAATTAAGGTAATAACGTATGTGATCTCTATTGTTGATTTTCGGAATTCAAATGTGAATTGCCACTTCATTTTTATTGAATTTGAATCTCGGAATAGTGAAACCAATTTTATTGTAAGGTTCCGCCACTGAAGGTTCAGAATATAAAGCCCATTTCTCTGTACCAACAAATTTGTTTTCCGCGGAATTATCTCCAAGAAATCTAAAGTTGAAACATATCGACATTACATGTGCTTTTGGAAAATCTGATCTACAATTCCCAGGAATTAGCGTGAAGATAAAACATATTCCGGTGCTTAAAATATATTTGAACTCCACTGAAAGCATTACTCCACGGCACATCAATATTATAAACTTTAAAAGCTAGCGGAATTTTTGCGGCTTGAACAACCATAAATTTGGAAATATTTAAAAGACTTATGAGGGATTCAAACGGGATGAAAAAGAGTTCCATATGCACTGAAACGAGGACGTGCGGGGCGACTAGTTCTATCTCATCAGCGACTACACATTTTATTAATAAGGAAGAAATAACGTCGTATCATAAATATCAAATTGAAACGCCACGGCAATTCATATCGGAGATATCATTAGAAAGACCTAATTATGTCTCAACGTCAGGAGCAAAACCGACTGCGTGTATGGTTTGTGTATGAGATGATTTGTGTGTATGAGATGAACCATAGAGTAAGAAATAACATTCCATCAATGAAGCGGTCGGTCCGAGTGGGAAACGAAGAAGTGTTTTGAGTGAGAAATACTCGAAAGCAGAATATCGGACGATTTCTTTCTTTATTCGTTTTTTTTTACTTCAGCACAATTTTTTTATTATTCTCTCATTACTTCGTGCTATTATTCTCGCGAGAGCAGAATAGACCAATTGATTGATTTGTTTTCATTTGTTATGACTGCGGTATTTTTTATTATTCTCTCAATCATTGCTATGCGTATGTGTATTCTATTTCATCATAAGTAGCAAAAAGAATGAGAAACCACAGAGAACGATTGTAACGACTTTTTTTCTTCTTTGCCTCTCCAAGTAAGATATCTACGTACACTTGTTCCTCTTTATGCGATTGTATTTCATTATGATTGCGAATTGTCTAAAGACAAGATGCCTTCTGCGTGGAAAAATTTTAAATATGACGTATGCTGTATCCCTTCATGTCGTCGATCACGGCGTTATGAAAGAGGTGCTAAATTTTTTAAATTTCCTCCTAAAGACCAAACTTTAGGGCAAATTTGGAGGGAGGAATGTAGGATACCCTTAAATATGTACGAAAAAAATATTAAAATATGCGATAAACATTTTGCACCATCCGATATTGGTAAAAGATGTTTAAAGGTAGGTGTTGTACCAATTTTTTTTGATAACACTTCTGATAATACAGACATATTGAATTTACCTGAAGAAGGTAATCAATGTGACACAGAATGTCTATACTTATATGTCTATATAAGTCTTTGTGTCTGTCAAATTTTATGTCTATTAGTATAAACCTGTTCGGCCGTCTGTGTCCATTCATGGTGGAAAAATCCATTTAATTAGATAGCCACGCCTACTGCTAGATTTTATCACAATCCTGAACAGTCAAGACGGATGCAAATGGTAAATAAGCTTCACTGCTAATTATTTTTTCAAAGTTTTTTTCTCCTGTTTACTCTTGTCTTGTAACATAAAAATATTAAAATAATTATTATAAGTATTCCTTTTTAAAATTTGTCAAATTTTTAAGATTGATAAATCTACCAGTACAAATACAATTGAATTATATCTATGAAAAATTTTGCTACGTCCTACGATGACCTTGCAGATCGCAAAAAAAAATAAAAAACTAATGTGCCGTAAATAACATTATTCATTCACATTCACATACATACAAACTTTCGATATGATGCGCTTTAATAAAATTTGACTAGTTACAAAAATAATTGCCAATGTAAATATCACTCTCTCAAGCCAATAATTTCGGCTATAAAAACGTATCCATGCAAATTTCTTCCCTTTCAACACAAATCTTGTCTTTTCTTCGTGTTGACTACGCCGAAGAATAAAATCACGAAGAGTAGCAAGCCCAACAAAAAATTGTTAACAACCGAAATATTTATAGAGCATCAGTGCAAAACAAAGCAAAAGCTATAGAAAGTGAATGAGAGAGCGAACCACTCACTATTGAGTGAGAAATCGGTCCAGCGCTGGACCGACCATAGAAAAATATTTTGTTCAAGATTGTGACTTGTTATTTCTTACTCTATGGATGAACATAGTTGTAACGCAGTGATGTCATATGCGTTGTACAATCCCTTTCTTTCCTTGACTAGGAATTTGTACATCGCAGAATCATAGAATATCTACTAATATTTGAAAATAGTTTAATAGATATTGTTAAATTATTTATAACACTTTATATTGGATAGCATTTAAAATGTAGACTGGTTTATATTGAACCATATCAAGTCTGCGTATATTACATATGCGTCTTGTGTCTCTATAAAATCACTTCAAAATACTTTACCTATTTCAAACAATTCCTTCCTGTGATCCCAAATTATAATATAAAGTATTGCTAACGCACCACCCCCACCGTCGGACTGTATCCATTAGGAGAGAGTATGGTTTTTGTGAATGTGTGTGTTTGTGCGCGTGTTCGTGTTACGTGTGCATGGGTGCATGTCCGTGAGTGTGCATGCAAATATAGCTTGTAGCGTATGCAATATATAGCATGTTTTTTAAACGAAATAGAACTTCAAATGATAAAAAATAATACAGAAAACAATATCATAAATAAAATTGTTTCATTCACGTAAAATATGAAGACATGACATTAACATCTGAAAATTATTTCGGGCATATGATCAACGTAACTGTTACTGATATAGTGCTCACATGACGCCACAGGAAATAATCGAGAGGTGGTTAAAAACAAATTCAGGACAAGAGGGCAGGAGGAGTCAAAACCAGAGAAAACAGCACTTAAAAAAATTTCGTGAAAATCATAAAATTCAAAATAAATCGATATTAATACACTGTCAGTTCCTGAAAAGATGAATAAAAATTAGGAGCTAAAAGAAATGGATGAAAATTGAAGTGAAAAGCAGAAACAACAAGAGATGATTTCACGGATAACATCCTTACACTTCTAGAAACTATAAAAAGCTAAGGAGTCTGTGCCTTCAATGTCTTCAAAAAGAGATACCAACGTCCACTAGCTCGATTACATAAAATAATCGATCGACTATAATCACGAATTAGTGATTATAGTCGAGGTTCCTTAACAAAATGAACAATAAATTAAAGTGTTCTTAAATAGCTTATACTGCCGCAGCTACTGAAACCGAAGTTATTACAAAATGTTCCAACAAAATTGAAACTACTTAACTTACTTAATACCAGAGTGATGAACTGCTCGGCTCACAGCGCAGAGGATGAGCTGGAAATACAGCTCATGAGAGCTCGTGAGCTGACCGAATAAATATGTATACATTGATAAGCGTTGATATTGGATGTGGGTGGTGATGATCTAAGTGTTCAAAAGATGATTTTTTATTGCACCAATAGATAGCAAATATAATGAAAAAGATTTGAAGCATGATGGGAGTCAGCTCACGAGCGCTCATGAGCTGTGAGTTGGACGAGTTCACGGGCGTGAGTTGGCTGAATTTTTTTTCGACTCACAGCTCACGAGCGCGAGCTACCTGATTTACTCACAGCCCATGAGCGTGAGCTGAAAAAAAATTTTGCTTGGCCCGCGCTCGTTAGCTGCGAGCTATTTCAAATTGCTAGGTTCGCTCATGATCAATCGTGACCTGAAATGAGCTGTCCCCTCGTGAGCCATTCCGCACTCTGCTCAATACTTCTTCTGAACTTATAAGGACTGTGTACTTATTAGGACCATTAAAACTGGATCGTACAGACATCATGCTTTTGTTCATTCAAGGAGATCAGTTTTGTTTGTGTCCCAAGACTTTTTTCAGAAATTTTTTTGAGAGGTAATTCAAAATTTTCCTAAACAAAAATAAAGTATTGCGATTTGATGTTGCGAATATCCTGTAAGCAAAAAGATTGCGCATCAGCACCTTTTCATATATTTTTTCTGTTTCTGTTTTTTTCGGTCGTCAAAAAGAAATAAGGCAAAATAAAGGAAAGAGCAAGAAATAATAAAAGGAATTTTTGATAACGGCCTTTGGTCGTTGAACGAAATTAAAACTTTCAACAAGAAATATCTCGTGGTCATTAGACTGCTTTTAGAGTTGAGGTTATTTAATAACGATTTTCAGACGTTATTTATTTGACCTCATTCCTAATCTAATTCATTCAGAATACGTTAATGATTTCTTAAGATAAAAAAATCAAATTAAGCTTAGGAACACAAAAAGTGAAAGCAAGTTTTTGGGAAAAGGCGAGAAGAAATGCAAAACGACAACAAAAAAGCCCCATTAGATTATAAATTATTTAAATCTGCTTCCATTTCGACAAGTAAATCCGTTTAAATTTTATTTTGGCCAGGATATCAAAGTCGTTTCAAAAACATGTAAATTTTTGTATATAAAACTTATGACGAAGGGAAAATAAAAATGTGGCGGAATTAAGTAAAAAATTCTAGAAAGAACGCCATCATGTATGGTTGTCGTAAATAAACATCATTTCGCCAACAAAAATTTTACTTGCGTATGTGAATAACACTGTGCTTAGTGGACTTTTGTGAGTGCGTATGTATGTGTGACATGGGTTAGTATGTGCGTGTGCGTGTGTTTGATTGCGTGTATATGGGTGTGTATTTACGTGAGTGTCCATGCGTATATGGTTTTGGAATTATTGTTAATTTCTATTCTATTCTTCTTGGGTTTATTCCTCCTTTTCAAGTTTTTCCCTTGCCACTAATAATCCTTTTGGTATTTTGTTATAATCTTCTGCTTCTTCCTTCTCATCCTCTTCTCCTCCTCCTCTTTCTTCTTTTCGTCTTCTTCACTTTAAGTTTTCAAATTTCAAAAACAAATATTTTCATACTCTATTTATTCCTAAGCTAATTTCCTCTGCTGAATTCGCCTTCCATTCCTTCCTTCCGCCCTGGTTTATTTAACACAAGAAAAATATAAAAAGAAAACTTCGGTCGAAGTTCATGCTCTTAAAAACATCTCCTACATATATTCTTGTTGCTATATATTCTCTTCTTCTTCTAATCCTTCGTCTCTTCCTACTTTATCGTATTTGTGCTCTTGTTCCCAGTTTTAACCAAAATAGAAAGAAATTCAAATAACTTTTTCATTTCCTGACTTTTCTCCACATGAAAACTAGCCGAAAAATGTTGAAGTTAAGAATGATATATTCGACTCATTCTCTCTCTAACAGCTAATTACAAAAATTATTTAATCAGATGAATATCGGCCAGATAGTGTTTTTCACATGATTAATTAATGCTGTAATAATGAAACCAGTCGTTATGAACTTATAATAATGTTCTTGATTCGTATGCCCTTAATTTGCTGGCGGTTCATATTTCGATGAATGAACACCAAACCATAAGTGCATTTTCGTACATATGCACTCTATTCCGTCCCTCGTAACGCCCCTTTAACGTGCTCTAAGACATTGTTTCATTATTTGCTAAACTGAATGTAGACGGAAAACCTAAAAGACAGATTGAAATGTGTGCAAAGTGATCATCTTATCTCTTACATCTCGACGTGAGGTTCTGTCTTCACAAGACGGTAACCTGGCATTGGCATAATTAATTATTCCAGTCAGTGTTTTCTCACCGACATTCTTTGCAAAAAGAAAAATTGACGGGAAGAGAAGGAATACGTGGTACGTGTATGGTACGTGTGTAATTTATTCAATTTCATTCATAACCTAAATTGGCAAAATGCCAAAAATGGTACGGCGTTATAAAAAACGTTTATTAAAAAGACAAAATGTGAAGAGATCATTTCGGTGAAATTAACAAAATTGCAAAAATTAATATCCCAAAGCTCTCCCAAATGCGAGTTCCTCCATTTTAGGTTTAATAGGAACGAACTTTTAAAGCCTTGAATAACGAACAAATCATTTATTCTTACTCAAATCCGCGAACATATTTTATTACATCCAGCCTTGCGCTTAGTTATTGTACTTCCTGATATTGTGTTAAGACTAAACTCTTTCGCCTTGTGTTCCAATAATCAATCTCTTCTGATTTCGTTTCTTCTTTGGATTTTATTGCTCTCTAATAAGCCCAACCCGTTGAAGAGTCGATACTTGCAGTCTGTCTAATCTTATGGTTATTTAGTCAGTGATGCATAATCGAAGCTAATGACCATAGATAACTCCGTTTGTTCGCTGACTGAAATTCGGAGGGTTTGGAAAAAGTCTCTAATCTTGGTCGAGACATATTGTTTAGAGAAGAAGAGCTTTTTTACGAATGGCTACCTGAACAGGCATAATTGCCGTGTATGGGGCGGGTGAATCGAACTCACATCAGGTTTACGAAGTGGCAGTGCATTAACAGAAGGTTACTGTGTGGTTCAGATTTTGGACCGGCGGCGTTAATGGTCCACCCTTTTTTGAAATTAACATCGGCAAGGTCATCATCGTCCATTGCATGCGCGACAGAACAAAGACAACAGACTTACTTTGAAATTTAACGATATGGATGTAGGTGGTATATGGTTACAGCAGACACGGCGCTACGTGCCATACAGCGGACGCCACGATCGTTACTCTGGATGGATGATTTGAGGGTATGGTTAACTTCCGCAGTTTCCCACGCGGTTTGACCCTACTGCATTTTTCTCATGGAGTTTCTTGAAGTCGCAAGTATATTACAATAAGCCGCAATCGACCGATGCCCTTAAGACCACATAACCTACTTCATCGCTCAAGTTCAGTCGGTTCTGTAACAGAATTATTAAAAATTGGGCCACTCCGATACGCATCACCGTGAAAAAGCACGGCGGACATTTAAGCGATGTTAAATTCCACACATTGTGGCATACATGAGCCTTTTAAATAAAAAAAATTTCATTAATACCTCACACACAGTTATTTATTTTAATTTCCACATCCGCCCGTTCCAATTGAAAAACCTTTAATTCTTCGCATTCGAATTTAATCCTAAAAGTGATCCTAAAAGTATTCTCCATTTTCTCTGATAAAGCATACTAATTTCAATCATTTATATTTCCCTTAAAGTGGTATTATCTTTATTATCTTAAATAATAGTTATATGCTTTATTATCTTTAAAGTGGTTTATTAATTAGTTCTGTCATATCATTATCTCTACACCCCATATACAAAAGATTCGATCTGATACAATCAAGTGAAACCCATTAATGGATACTACACATATAATTAACACGCTATTATCAAATTATCAAAAATAAAATTACCAGAATTAAAATACTAGAAAATTTTGAATAGTAGACTGAGCACTGTTATTTTTATGATTTACATATACCGCATTATTTTGCTTAATTTTGATTAATTATCAAGGAGGATTGATTCTGTCAATTAGATTTCACGCGTAGTTAATCACTGAAAAGCAAAACTTTTTAAATTAAGAAAAAATGTAAAGCAATTTTCTTTAGAATCCGTGTGCACCACGCCGTTATATTAAATTTTTTTTAATTTTTTTATATTAAATTTGTAATAATTTTATGATAAGAATTGCTATCTTAAAAATTAATGATCACATAATTAAAGGCAAAGGACTAGTACTTGTTTTGATTTATTGTTTTCTGTAAAAAAATCATTGTAAAAATGTCGTCTGCGACACGACCGATTACGACCAAAATCGTAAGCGTCATTAGCGATCATTACAATAGTCCAAAGTACAAAACACCAACTTCCTAATGTGGACAGTTTTTGGCTCATATGTCAAATATTAGAGAACCCGACAAGAAAAATTGTAAGCACCAGATAATTAACTAGATGTTGAAGCAATACTAGAAGCAAAAATTCCACTTTCTTCCCACTTTAGCCGATTTCAGATCATGCATGATATATATGAGTTATATCGCCAAAGACATCTCGACGGAATTAGTCGGAATATATTTAAGGATGTTCTAATGGCATAATCGAATTTTACTCCAAGGGAGTAAAAAGCAAATAATTTTTTAATCTGGCAACACTTCTGGTGAAATTTCAACCTATATCCTGTGCTTTCTCTAGCTATTTTTATTTTTCTTCTTTCACTTTCTTTATAGTCTTCTAAAGCTTTCTGTAATATTTCTAGACGTTTTCTCAATAAGTTTTTAATTGTATCCTTTCTTCTTCATTCAATTTCCTTATACATTTTGAACAATTTCCTCACTCTTTTTCTTCATCCATTTCTCCCTTCTTTACCGTTTTTCTACTTTCCTTTAATGCGAATACATTTTTTATTTACAAAAAATCGTATAGATTAATCTAATTAACAACAAGATGAGAGTTCAGAAAACAATAACAACATCGGTAAGAACATCAAGAATAGCAATAAAAAAAGGAATAGCGAGTAGCAACTGAAACAACGACAGCTAACAGCTTCTAGATTCAAAACAAGCAGCTTTAAGATTTTAAACAACGACAGAAAACAACAACAAAAGCTAACTAAATAAATATTTAAGGAAGCTACTCGTACACAAACGGAAAGTTTTCCTTAGCAATAACAACAACAAAATTTCTGGCGGATGAGGATATTATGAAATTGGTTGAAACTCGTTATTCTTGGAAAGGTTCTGCTATTATCCATCTCTCTCTTATCTCTCTCTATCTCTCTTCTAGGCCAAAAGTGTGGCACGCTTCGTAATTTTTGTGTTTATGTTGATCGATTTAATTTGTCTGGCAGCGCTATTTTGAACGATAGTGTGTTTTGCAAATTTGGCGAACATTACCAATTTCTCCAGATAGACACTGATGTATATTTAGATTTAATGATATATATTCATATTGTGGTAAATTATTATCTATTATTTTTTCAATAATCTTCACCGAAAATTAGCCGCTCTTTAGTGTTGCTTATTAATCCACAGGAGCTCCCATTATACCACTTAATAATTCAAGGCCAGTCCTTAAAATTGACTTGAACCTTCTCCAAATACCATCAAAGTATATCGCCGTTTAAAAAATGTGTATAATTGCAAAATGGTAAGCTTTTGATTGAATGATTTTTAGCTTCGGCTTTGTGATCGTTCAATAGGATTAGTATAAAGAAACAAAAGAATAAGAAAACGAATAATAATATGATGAAGAAATTCACTTTTTAATTTCAGTTTTTTTTAATTTATTAACTCTTAATGGAAGAAATAAAGCAGAGAATGACCGCAGAAGGGACCTTACCGGCATATTCTTTCTCAATATCCCTTTTTAAACAGAGGTATAATTTGTTGAATTTATTTTGATTGTTTGCTCCCATTGGTTTTTGCTTTCCCATTGTTTTTAGTTATCTTTAATAACATTATCTTTTTATCACTGCTTTTAAATAATTCAATCTGATATTGATTCACTTTTCTGCTTTTCGAAAATAGTCTTCCCCGAAATATTTTTCTCGGTGGGAGGTAGATTGTTTGCTTCGTCATATTAAGAAGTGTATATGGCGTATATAAAAGGTCATACACTAATAATATTCGAAAAAATTGTTAAGGCCTCTTCAATTTCATTACGTTTCATAAAAGATTGTGAATGCACGAGGCGTCACGAAATTTAGCAGGATCATTCGCTGGGCTACTAAGCCATTTTTTACTGTTTTGTAGAGTGGATTCTAAAGCAAAATTTTAATTATTTCGATTTCGTTTCGTTTTAATTACGGTTTATGGATCGCAATCCATATGCCGTAATGGAACGCAATCTAGAAAAGGCAATAATTTCTCTTATGCAATTAAAATTGGAATTAATGGAAACCCATCCGAAACAACACTATGCTAAGCAACATCAGATACGTCCAAGAAATATTGGTGCTAACAGAAAAAGATAACGCATTTCATTTATAGCATCAATTTGTAAAACAACACGGAAGTTTACTAATTTTAAAATTATCATTAAAAGCCGTTAAACTCTCTTTTCTCCGTTAATTTTTTTAAATTAAAATTTTATTACATTATTAAAAAATGGTAAAATATTTGAAGAAAAATCTTTATGACAATCTACATGATTGGGAAAGCATATACCGAAAAGTTCAAAAAAAAATTTAACATGTATCAAACGCATTCATTTCTCATTCAGGGACAATTTAAATGCTTTCATTTACGAAAATAGCTTTCAATGCTTGGCGTTTTAACTCTTTAACAAGAAATATTTTGACGTAATCAAGCTTTTGTTTCTGTCACTCTCGTGTCTTACTTTTCCACTAGACCTTCTTTCAATCCTTAACCACCTTATGATTTTCACTAGCGGAAACGATTCCTATCTATTTATCCTAGATGGAGAGATTCTATGCGTAAATGAAGTCATGCATATTTTTTTACTTCATTTTTATGACAAATTCTGTAGCAACGTTCTTCTCATTTTCCGTTGGTTTTTTGTTTTATTTTTCTTTTCGCTTTAAATCTTCCTGTCTCACCCTTTCTCATTCTCACTCGCTCCTAGTTGTTGTCAATCTTTATGCCATGACAAAGGCTTCACTGTCACTGCACACTGTCACTTTATTATCGTTGTGCCGACCTAAATTTAAAAGAAAAATGTTTGCTTAGAATGTGAAACCATTAGCAGACTCCTCCGCTCTTCACGGTTTCATCAAATTATTTACAATATCTGACATTTCCTCTAAGAAGAATTTTAATACCAACAATAAATGAAAGGTTAAAGGTTTTGAATTAATACTAATTATCAGAAAGGATGAATACCAGGAGCAATTGTTGACTTCACATTGGCGTTATTTCTTTGTAATTCTACAAAACATTAGGACAATCTTTTATTTATCTCTTCGTTAAAGTCTGTAGTCCTTGATGTAACAAAATTATTGTGAAGCGATCATTATAATGAATATGATATATTTGCATAAAGAAACGGAGAAACGCCACGAAATGAAATTTCAATAGAATCAGGACTAAAATTTAAAAGGAAATCAAAAACGTCAGGCATTTGATGTTTGAAAACGGCATGTACAACAAAATACTCTCAAGAACTCTGAAAAATCGAAAATAATGCATTCGTTAACTTCTATTTAGTAAAAAGCACCTTAATGAAACTTAAACTCTAAGACAAAAAGTTTTCTTATTCCTTGGAAATCGGAAAAATAATAACATAGTGAAGGTCTTAAGGTTGACATCCATAGAGGCAGAAAACTCTCTTTTACATGTAGAAATTTAATAAAAATTGAGCGCTTCAAATGTCTTTACAAAATTAAATTTATTTAGGAAAAAATTGCATCTTTATGGGATTAAGAAATACGAAATTCAGCTCGTTTTAGGACATCATATCATCGCAGCAATTCACCATTTTCCCTTAAAAATATCTATAAAAATATTTTACAATCAGTTTTCATGCACTTCGTTTCATCCGCAGTTCTTTATTAATTTCCTTTGTGCACTCCTGGGAATACCATTACCGTCACCGCAACCGGAATACAGCCTGAAATCACTTTTCTCGTACGCAACGTCATCGCTGGCTTCTCATCACCCAAAATAAGTAATTTTTTTCGGGAAGCCGACACAGGACAATTAAAGAATCAGCAAAAAGGAAGCAGTTCTAAAGTTTTCTATTCAATTCGAAAGCCTTGGAATACAAAGAAAATCGACAAAAGCCTTTTAAAGCAACCGCAAAATTTGGCTCGCAAATTCAATTGTCGGAAATATAATGATGGAAAAAAAATTCTAACGCACACACAAAAATTTTATTATTTCATTTTTAATAAACCACGATCTTTTTTCACACTCGACACCACGACGAATGGTCTTTTGTTATCGAGATTTTAAAGGCGAAGGAAAAAAGTGCAAGATGAATAAAAATAGAAAAAAATCAAAATAGAATCAGAAATTTTCAAGATTGCGAAAATGCAACGGAAAATCCGCAACGCACGAAAAAAATTGCAATGTCATTCAGTCAACGCGTATGACATACAATTAACGTCACAATTTTCTATTAGAAAAGAGAAAATAAATAAAATAACATAGAGGAATTTTAATCCTTTGCATTATTATTTTTCTTTTCTTTTCGTTTACAATTCTAGTTTTTATTAACAAAAAAAATAAATTTGTCAAGTGATTCATTCCCAGTTCTCAATCTCATGTTCTTCCGTCGCCCTTCCGTAGTTGTGTTCCGGAAGGATGGATGATGCATCATTTGTAAAACTATTCTGAACGCATCAATTCATCTCTCCCTCCCTTCCTCCCATTCAACTATTCGTTCTTGGGTACGATTGTGATAAACTATCTTTTTTACGCTGCTCCTCGCTGATTTAAACTTTAATCTTTTTGTTATTTATACTCTTCTGACTTTCCATCAAGTTCCGCGAATATTTACTCTCCTCGACTTCATTTGTTTTCATGTCGTTCATCTTCGCTCAACGTTTCTATCATTCTCGTTGCATGGTCTGTTCTGTAATAGTAAAATTCATTTTTAAATTATTTAATTTAAGTCACAATTTGATTTCCTTCAATTTTCTGCGATATTAATTCATTCATTTTGAAATTTTTCATTTATATATCGTTGCTTTTTAATTTTAATTTCATAAAAATACTGAAGATGTTTCAGTTAAAGCAATCAATGAAAAATGGCGATTACACTAAACAATATACGATTCTTTCAGAATATGGTCTCTTAGAACCTTTACACACTATTATGTAATCTCTAGTTCCAACATTTCCTATAAACAATTGCTGGTAAGGTCATCGACAAATCCTCTTAGTTCAAGCGATATCAAAATTTTGTACTATAGGGGTTATAGTTATTAGTTTGTCCATTCGTAGAGGTTAAACAAATTGAATAAATGAATTTTATATCCACAATGCTGTTTGCACCCATCGCAGTATGTGACTGTATGTGTGCATGTACATACATGTAATGGTGACGTGTGGAACCGACACACTCACTCTCCCACCTACATAATTTTCGTTTTATTTCTTTACGTGATATTCATCGCACGCTTCTTCTTCCACCTTCTTGATATACCTTAGTTTTGTGAAGACAGATATCCTTCAATGCCAACATTTTCATTCACTGAATTCACATACGTTCACACAAATAAAACTGGACAAACACTCACACCCATTTAATCGAGCGACCGATCCGCTTAAACAAAAACCCATCCACCCACACACGTTCACTACAATGACGAAATCATTCTCCTGAGAGAAGTAACCTTTAATGCTTCCTACTTATCAACTCTCCAGCTACTTCGCATTTTCGCTTTACCCTCTCAGTGGAGTAATGTCGACTAAAACAGTTTCCACACATATGTCGAAGAGGTGTGGTGGTGGGTTTATGTTGGTGTTGTTGTCCTTGTCGTTATCGTTGTTATTTCTTTTGCTGTTGCTGTTGTTATGATTGTTGCTATGTCAGTGATCTGTTCGCCGTTGTCTCCGACACATCGCTGCTTTGATGTTTCTACCATTTCTTTTGCTCTTTATTCAATTCGATTTCATTCAATTCAAATCTCGAATGTTTAATTAAATATTTAGCCACAAATGACTAAATCTTATAAATATAAACCCCCACCCATTATCCCACCGATCCATTCGCGAACCCGAAACATCGCCTCACCGCCATCTGAAATTATTTCCCTTTGCGCAGTTAAAAATGCTGTGCATCGCCCTTTATTCGGACCGTGACGGATAATAATAAGAAGAGCTAAATCTGCAATATATTCTTCAAATAATTTATAAATTTATATACGAATACAATTGTTTGAGCTTAAGATGAACAAGAAAGCGTGAGGGAGAGAGAGAGAATAAAATAAGGGAGAGATATAGAGTACTTTAGAATGAGCCTTGGAAGAAACGAATTATATGACGTTTCCAAAATTATTTTATTTTATTTACAAGTTCTGTCGTAGACATCTAAATTTTCAGACATCCATTTTAATATACAAGTAAAGAAGTTATACAAACTAAAAATTGATTTTGCAGTACAAGAGCTTTTTCTACGGAAATACTGCTTTTTAAAAAGATCAACCTATTAAAAAATTATTATAATAGTCTTCTAAACAGTATAATAGTTTATTTTAAATTTATTCTAAAACTTAATGACTAAGCAGAAATGACAAGAAAAAAATAGTTAGGTTTTTTATTAGTCATGTGAATGTTTTAAATTTTTTAGCACTAATGCGCAACCATGCACAATAGAAGGAGTTTAGTCCATCTATAAACAATATATGAATTTTTTCGAAAATTTCGATTCCACTAGAAAATTTTGAAATATTTTTTATTCTGTGTATTAAATAATTCAAAAACAAAGAGAATTCCAAATTAAAAACTGTCTAAAATTTAATTTAAATTAATGGAAAAGTTCTTACGATAATGCTATTTTTAAGTAATTTTATTTTTTCCTCTAACTAAAACGTGCGCATGTCCTTAATAAAAGAGTGTAATAATCTTAATATCAAATACGTAATTATCATTGTACAGAAAAGAGGAAGGACATGAGACAGAAAAGGAGAAAGAGATGGCGAAAAAGAGAACAATTGCTTTTCAAATTTATAAAGATCCAATTAATTTATGGAAATATATAAACCCACTCTGTATTTAAAATTATTCATTTAAATAAAAGATTTATTTTGGTTGATGCAAAATCAAATTAATATTGCGAAATATATCTTTGCAATTATTGGATTCGATCTTAAGCATCACCCAACTTTGAAAATTGAATTAGTGCAATCATGCCTACTGCCGCGTCAAGAAAGTAAATCTCGGTCACATAAGACCCTTTGCCTTCAACTCACTGATTATACTAGTTTAAAGAATGAGATTCGTTCTTTTTGAAAATTCTTTGACCATAAGTTTGGACTTAGCGCTAGATTCTTTCAACAATATATTATTGGATGCTTTTAAATCATCGGTGCCTTTACGTAAACGATCGTCTGCTTCTGTGCGTCCATCCTGATCTTCTAATGAGCTGCGTTTACTAAGGAATAAGAAAACTAAATCCTATAAGTTGTATTGCAGAAGGCGTTCAACTTCACTCTTAATTAATTATTTATCTACGAGGAGCAGATGTCATCGCTTATGTAACCAGGCGTATTACGATTATATCATAAAAGTTATATTTAATATATGCCACGATCCTAAAGTTTTCTAGAATTTTATAAACACCAAAAGGAAGAATGCGGTTTTACCCACGTTTGTAAAATTTTGGGACATTGAGTCTGATATTGCAGAAACTATTTGTGATCTTTTCGCCGATTATTTCAAATCAACATACTCGTCTTCAAGCTATTGTTTGGATACTTATCCTTACAATGCCACTTCGAGTGTAATGGTCCAGCCTGTTATTAATGAATCTATTGTTCTGGAGCCTTAAGGGATAGCAAATGCATTTATAATCCTGGTCCTGACAGTATTCCATCGTATATACTCATATAGTGCGCTGATGAGTTAGTAATTCCAATTGCGGCTCTTTTCAATTTCTCTCATCATATCGGTTGTTTTCCTCGTCCTTGGAAGCCCTCATTTATTTTACCCCTGCATAAATCAGGAAACAAACATCTCATAAATAATTATCGCGGTATTGCTAAGCTCAGTGCACTTCCGAAACTATTTGAGAAAATAATTATGGATCAAATCACCCGCTCTCTTAATCAATTCAAATTCAATTTCGCCTGTTCAGCACGATTTTCGCGTTCCGTGTTTCCTATACTGTATTCCGGAATTACACTATAGGTTATTGGAAATTCAAGACAGTGGACAGTTTATTGGGTTTTATGAAGTGATGGGCAAGAGGAATTTGATGACCCTTACGTAACTAAATTATTGTACACCTTCTTAGTGAGACCAACTTGGTAGTACGGTTCACCGGTTTGGAATCCATACTATGGCTGCCACATCTCCCATATTGAATCTGTGCAAAAACAATTTCTACTTTTCTGCCTGCGAAATCTTCAATGGGATGGTTTAGTAAATTTACCATCTTGTGAATCTCGGTTAAAATTGATAAATCTGCCATCACTCGTTAATCGACGAATAATGTTAAATTCTATTTTTATCTTGAACACTCTGTCCGGTGTTATGTATTCTTATCTGCTAAGCAACATTCATCTTAATGTTCCACGTCGTACTCGGGTTCCAATCCAGTTGCGATAGGGGCAACAAAATGGCAGTGGCTAGTGTGTTTGCACAGTTCACTTGCCAAATGAACTACGCACCCTAGTTCCGAGGCCTCACCAAAGGCTTGAAAATGGTGACACGGGTGATGAGCACCAAGGGATTTCAAAAACCCCATAAAATATAAAGCCCACATCGTGGGTAAGCTCCCTAGTGGGACAACTCGGGTGTCTGTGAGCCAAACACCGGCAAAGGTTTAGATAGGCCTCGATCGCTATCTGCGAGGAATGTCCTGTCCTATCCAGGCTTCCATAGGTACACACATGTCGCAATCAGGATTACTTGCAGCCGTGGTCATTGGTTGGCGAGGATATAAGGTATTCATAAACTCTAGCTAGCAAACCCGATGTGGGAAGGCCCGCCGTGGACTTAAGCATGGCAGGTATCCACTTTAAACACCGAGAGGCATCTGTTCCACGTCGTGCATCGAGACGATATGAGCCTCTTCGCTGAAGCTTCTGCAGATCATCTTACCTAGAGCATGAACCTCTTCGTAACGGCTGCCTAGATTTTAATTTAGTATTTCCTGACTCTATTTGGTTAGAGAAACGTAAAATTTTGAATTGCCTATCAACTATTTAAACGTCTATGTTTTGTATTCTACGTTAAAATATAAAGTTTTATGCTTAGTTAAAGTTTTTTAAATAAAAAAAATGTGTGAAAGAAATTTATTTCTGCAGAAATATATATCTGTAGGTTCTATCTGTAGGAATTTAAAATTAAAAAGTCTTTAATAAATAAGAACCATAAGACACATTCCATGAAATGTGCCCAATTCGGAAAAATTACAAGACATTTGTATTATATTGCCTTTCCAAATAATAACCTATGTAAATTGCAAGTACAGAATTAATTTTGTTTTCTTATTTAAGAAATCAATAATTGCAGACGTCATTATCGTGACGTTATCCGAACCTATTCGACAACACTCTTATCGTAATAAATTACACATGTTTTGGTATGTTACACATTACACGTGTTATAGAATATTATGCAAGTGTCATGCATACATTTTCTCTACAATCATTACCACCATCGGAGAATAATGAAACAATCTTAACAGTTGTTTCTGTGAAATTGTTTTATAAGCACAATTTTCTGCAATTATTATTAATATTATTATTATTACAGTAATTACTATCGCTCTAGAAGGGACGATTCTCTATTCAGCAAAGCTGAAAATAAATAAGTTTATCGCTTTAAGAGAACGGTAAAGGATAATTTGAACACATAAATATGACGAAGTGATGAAGTAGATAAATTTGGATGAAATGAGGGAAGGAAGCAAAGATAGGAATGGATGAAGGAAGAAACAAAGAAATAAAGGGAGGAATAAATTGAAAGAGAGGATAAATGAATGGTGAAAGAAATAAATGTAAGAAACAAAGAAGGGAAGGAGGAAGAAAGCAAAAAAGGAATGTAGGCGAAATCAATACAAAAAAGTTGTGTGTAGTTGCAACATTTTCGTATTAAAAACCTTCATCTCATTCTATTCTGATAAACACAGTAGTAATCAATCACACATCGTACACCGTATCATTCGCAACATTAAATCAATTCGGACTCGGAATTCGGAATTTAGTCATACTCTCTCGGACTACAGACCCCGTTTTAAACGTACTGAACTCTTAGGGGTCCTTTGTAATTTATATATAATTAGATTAGTTTTTTAAAAGGAATAATGAAGAAGAATATTTTTAAAGTCTGACAAAACTGAAAAATCCTTTATTTAACTCCTTTTGTTCTCTTGAAATAATAAACAATGACTTTTTCACCCTTATAATTAATTTATTAATTCAGCTGAAACTGTAAAAAACCCGAACACATAATCAATATCCCACCAGTGTCCAGTCCAATCGAAATTCAACGCGTTCATTCATAAGTCCGGAATTATTTTATTTTAGCGTAAATAAATGTGAACCGCCGGAATACGAGCTTGTGTTCCACAACAAGAGCCCAATAACTGTTCAAAAGGAATATACGATATATAGACCTCTAATTATTATGCCTGACATGTATGGCACGTGTCAAGGATTGAATTCTAAATGAAATGCATTTTGAACTCGATGAGGGTGAACACCTACTGACCCTCGGTTGGCTGCTTGGTTGGTATAGTTATCCCCTTGCAAAAAATATTTCAATTGAAAATATGTAGAAGAAAAACGATATATTTTTATGTATCGTTTTATTGGGTGCGACTTTGTTAACATTTTTTGTATGACTTGTTTTCTTTTAGATGTGAATTTCTTGCTGGTTTTTGTTTACATTTCCTTCCTAGGTTTCGAGCACAACACATGCTGTTGACGCCAAACGTTTAACCGGTAAAGAATAATCAGAATAAGGGTAACTAAACACTTGGGGCTATCGAAAGGGATTTTGCAAGCATGAAAATGAAATCGTTGTCACTAGAGGGCACTACCACGAGGATACATATGAAAATTAACTTCGCATCACGTACGGAATTTGGATTAGATTTAATTTCTATCACATTTGTTGTTGTTGTTGTAAAATCGCCTTGCATCAGTAAGGCGATGGTTGTTAAGGTCTAACTAAACCGCCAGGCTTTTATATAGACCTCCGTGTATGCCCAAATGAGGCTGCTAATAATGATTTCAAATTGTAGAAGTATTGATTTTATGCGATTAAAACTTATGCGGAGGGTTAATTGCAGATTATTTAATGATGAAGTTGATTGTTGATTGTTGACAATTTCATTGTGATTTTGAGATGTGTTACGACATTGTAATTTTTGAGGTGAGTTGGATGTACAAAATAAGTTAGTGAATGTAGTTTAGCGAATGACAATATTAAACTGATTATGTTTGACTGAATTGATTGTATTTAAACTAATAAAAGATTTAATGTATGACAATTTAAGTTAAAAGTAGTTAGTAATTTATAATGGAATGCGAATTGTGATTAACAAAGGGAGATGGAAATTTAGCGGGTATTAAATTAATTAAGCGCTATATACATATTGGTATATATAATATCAGCAAGGTGAGAGTTAATACAAATCAGTAGATAAGTTACGTTGATATTATGAATACTTAAATATAATATATGAATACTTAAATATAATAAGGCACATATATCAGACTATTTTGAGCTAGAAAGCTTTGAGCAAGAGACTATGCTACTATTAAATGCGTTATATAATTAATCTATGAGATCGAGTGGGTTTTACCCATCACAGAATAAGTTTTATATTATCTATTTTGATAAATGCTTAGAGCTAAGAGAGATTCATGACTAAAGCTTCGCTAGAGTATTATATTGGCAGTAATACAAAATTTGTGGAGTGCAATGTAGATCTTTATATTTCCTGATATGAGCAATTGATTAACGTTAAGCGTATTGACATTAAGTCGTCTAAGGGTGGACACGAAAGATGCTCTGTGCGATGGATTTATGTTGCAGCAGTGAAAAATCATGTGATCGACGGTCTCGATAGAGCCGCATGAACAAAGGTTGTTGTTGACCACATTAATTTTGAAGAGGTGATCACGACATCTTGTGTGATTGATCAACAATCTGTTGATGAAAACAATAAGAGGACGACTCAATGATAAATGACTAAACCATGTGGTAGTGCCAATTGTAGGGCGGATGGAATGTAGGTGCCGCCCGAATTCAGACGTACTCCATCGTCTCTGCCAGGAAGCGAGTTGAAGAGATCTGTCTAAGGATCTAAGATCATTGCCATGAATAGGGAGAAGAATGCTGTTAGCAGAGTATGTTCGGGTAGAGGCAACCAAGTCGGCTTGGTCGTTGCCTTCTATTCCCATATGACTAGGAACCGATATTTAGCTTAGGGAGCCAAAAGGCACAGCCTACTCCTGGATTGGAGCCATCCGTGAAGATTCGGGTGAATGAGCGCCAGCGGTTGTTTATGATAAAATTGAATTTTTGCTGAACTATGAGAGGGGTACAACTGGATTTAACGCAGTCGAGGAAAAATACTGCCTGTATGAAGAAAGTGATCGCGTGAGGTGAAGAGAAAATTGGAGGAGGACTTAGAGGGATTATATTATACTTGGAAAATTTGAGCTTAAATTTTGAAAGAAGAGGGTGGGAAGAGAACTGAGCCCGTGAAAGCTCATAGAGAGACGTGCGGGTGGGGTGATCTGGACGCTGAAGAATTTTATTAATATAGTGATCGGCAAGTACATGGAGGCGCTCCGGGATGGGCATAACATTAGCTAGAAGTTCAAGACAAAGAGTGTGAGAAGAACCCAGGGCGCCTAACGCAATACGAAGGGCTTTCCACTGGACTCTTTGAAGTTTTAGCAGATCATTAGTGGAACTGCTGAGAAGAATGGGGGCTAAGTACTCGATCTTAGGTCTAATTGCACCTACGTAGAGTAAAATAAGGCAATTGGGATCAGAGCCCCAATAAACTACGCAAAGGGAGCGAATAACATTGATGAAACGGAGGCATCTGTTGACCGTGTAGTCAATATGAGGTCGAAGCTTAAGGTGTTTGTGGAATACGAAACCTAGAAAGTTAAATGTATCCACATATTCTAATGCTTGAGAGTCAAGAAAAATCGGGTATTTAAGTGGCCTAGATCTGGGAGTTGAGAAAAGCATAACTTTAGTTTTACTAACGGAGATGGTAAGTTCGAGGTCGGAAAGGGACCTATTGACATAATTTAAAGCCTCCTGGACCTTGGTGACGGCAACAATTAAATCAGAGTGGGTACAAAAAAGGACTATGTCATCAGCATATGCTAAGACATGGACGTCAGAATTAGGGAGAGTGAAAATGCTGTTAATGTACAGAGCAAAACAAAGGGGACTGAGTATGCAACCCTGTGGGACACCAGTGAAAGAAGTTCTGTTGATGTAAGCTCCATTATATTTAGTATATAAATCCTTGAATTGAAATAAGCAATAAATTAAACTGCAGAAGTCAGCGGGAATGCCCAAACCCTCAAGTTTAGTGAATAAGGTGAAAATATTGACGCTATCGAATGCACCCTTAATGTCAATAAAGGCGGCTACCGTATGTTGCTTATTTTGGAAGCCAAGAAGGATTGTAGACCACAAGGAGATGACATTGTCGGCTGTGCATCTGGTTTTCCGAAAGCCAGATTGAGAGTTATTAATTAAACCTTTGGATTCAACATACCATTCCAACCTTTAAGTGAGCATGCTTTCAAATATTTTTCTGAGACAAGATGCCATGGAAATGGACCTATATGAAGATGGCAGATTGGAAAGTCCTGAGCGTTTTTTGATAGGAGCAACAATGTATTGGAACCAAAAATTTGGCAATCGACCTGTAGCAAGAGTTTCATTGAACATTTCGAGAAGTTTCTGCTTGTTCTTAGCGTTAAGCAGTTTGATGTGGCCATTTCTTATGAAGTCTGTACCAGGGGAAGTGTCTTTTGAATTTTTAATGACTCTGTCAAGCTCAGGGAGAGAAAAAGGAGAAGTAAGCATGGAATTAGGGTCAAGCGAGCCAGGAGAGAAGATCTTACTGGGACCAGAAGGACCTGATATTGAATCACAAAAGGGTAAGATGCAGTCCTGCAAACCAGACGAATTGTTTGTAAAACTCCCTCTGAAGCATTTAATGGTGTTCCAGCGCTCTACAACCGTGATACGTGAGTCGATCTTTTCGCAGAAGTTTCTCCAGCCTGACCGCTTCTCTGATTTAATAATACGCCTGTAAGTTTTTTTCATTTCCGCTAAGGAGAGGAAGTTAGAACGAGAGGGGTTACGTTTATATCTGGTTGTAGCGAGACGAAGTTGGGCACTGGCTTGGTTGCACTTGACACTCCACCAAGGGTTGGGAGGACGAATTTTGCCGTTAGGGCGCGTTTTAAACGTATCAAAAATTTTTTGGGTCAAAAAATCAATTTTATCAGGAGAATCAACAAATTGTGGTGAAGAAAAGATTTTGTTTATTTTCATGTTGAAGATTGATTTGTCAAGTGTTTTAGGAATAATTTGTTGTTTTAATGAACGCGAAGGGGAAAAAGCAAAATCTAGCTCAATGATACAATGGGTGCTACCGAGAGTGTTGCTAGTAGCAGACCAATTAGCATTGAAGCTTAAATTAGGAGTTGTTAAGGAAACGTCAATAGCAGAAAGGGAAGGGCCTAAATATGTTGGCGATCCATCGTTAAGTATAATTAGACTGTGTTCGTCTATGAAGTCAAAGAGATTACGACCCCTACAATCAATATAGTTGCTTCCCCAAACGGTGTGATGGGCGTTAAAATCACCACATATAATCATGGACGAATGAGGAACTGAACTAATGATAGAATTGAGATGTTGTCTGGAAAAGGGTGCATTGGGCGGTATATAAAAAGAAAGAATGGTAACAGCGTTTGAGTTAAACTCAACGTCACAACCACAAACTTCGATAGAACTGCAAGGGGAGGGAATGTTGAAACTACGAAATTTCAAAGAGGAATTGACGACAATGGCTACTCCACCACCAAGAGAGGGCCTATCCGAACGAATAACACTATAGTTCTTTAGAGAGAAAGCGTCACAGGAGTTGAGAAAAGTTTCTGATAAACAAGCAACAGATATATTGTGTCTGTACATATATTGAGAGAGCTGCAGTTTTTTATTACGCAGACTGGTGCAATTAAATTGACATATCTTCATTTATGGATGTGAATGATTTAGCGATGGACGAAAACAAGGGTTTGATTATGCTTTGATTAGCAGCGTTAGGTAAATTGGCCTTTTCAATGGATGAAAACAGCTTTAAAATGAAGGGAGTTATGACCTTAATGGTCATCATCAGACGAAGCCTCTATTTCTTTTTTACATACGCTCTGTATGACATCAATGGTACTCTGTCCAAAAGACTGCAGAGATTGCGGTTCAACGCAAGGGGCTGATGTAGGCATGCCTTGAACACGTGGGCGTTTGTTGGTAATAGTTTGTGGCGAAGGACGCAATTGAAAATTAGCAATTTTAGGTGTGGGCAATGATGGATTCTATCACATTTAAGGCAAACTTAATATTTAAACTATATTGGATGAAATGATTTTAAAGGAAAAATCTTTTCAAGATATTATTAAAGAAACTGGAAATTATATGTTAAGGTTATACGACAAACATTGGATATAATATCTATATATATATATATTAATATCTCTTAATATATTAATATAATATATGGATATAAATTATGTATTTATATACTACAATTATATCGAATTTATTTACTCTTAGAATAGTTTTCCTGTCATTGAAATAGGAACCAAAACCATTGAAGGTTTTTATCCACAATAAACAGACGAACAGACGAACACAATTAGTCGGATTCTTATCCTTAACAACAAAAACACAGGCTCATTGAAAATGTTCTGTCCTTTTATAGCATTTCTATTGTAACTTGTATTTTTCGCTTCAAAATATCCACACTTTCATTACGCCGAATTATTTATTCGCTCGCAGGACGGACAAATTAATTACATTTTGTAGAGTATCAAAATTAAATTTTTGAAACTAAATTTTGGGATATCCATCACTCACACTATCGCGTTCTCACGTGCACACCCACACACATTTATCTTTACACTTCACATCCGAGTTAGGAGTTAGGAGTTATTGATGCAGACAGTTGCTGAGCAAAAAATTGGCGTGGCGATTATTGCGGAACAATATCGAAACTTGCGTGGCTGGTTCACGGATGACACTGCAAAGACGGCAACCTGGATCTGCGGAAAAATGCCGTTGGAAGAAAATTATCTAAATAATACAAAATACTACGTGGCTGTTAAAGTTGGAGGTGTGTACGTTTACAGTTGCTACCTTCCGCCGAGCATGACAACTGAAGACTATACCGCAGTTCTTGATAGCTTGGTAAGTGATGCCCGATCTACTACTCCGTTTATCATAGCTGGAGATTTTCACGCCTGGGCCGTCGATTGGGGCAGCCGACTGACCAAAGAAAGGGAAAGGATTCTGCTAGAGTCGTTTTCGCATCTTGATGCTGTTTTGTTGAACGATGGTCAGATGTATACTTTTGAGCGAAATGGTAGAAAGTCAATTATTGACCTCACGTTTGCCAGTAGCTCACTTGCAAGAAGAATTGATTGGCATGTGAGTAATGCGTACACACATAGTAATCACCAGGCGATCAGTATACGCTTAAAAAATATCGGTGTAAACCCTTCGCATAATAAGTATGCCAAAGGGTGGAGTATGCGTACACTGGACTATGCTCTGTTTGAGGAGATGCTGCGAAATGATGTACCGCTAACACCAGATGTAGAAACGCAGGCAACACAAATCGTCTCGTGGCTTAGTGTAGCATGTGATGCGTCAATGCTTCGTAAGGGAAGGAAGAAAGCTCATCGCCCAGCATACTGGTGGAACGAGGAAATCGCTGAGTTAAGAAGGGAATGTATATATGCGAGAAGAATGCAGCAGCGAAGTAATGGCACGGATACATTTCTCTTATTTAGAGCACGCTATACCCTGGCGCGTAGAAAACTTAAAAAGGCTATTAAACAAAGTAAGAATGCTTGTTTTAAGGAATTATGTAATGACGCCGAATCTGCCCCATGGGGAGAGACCTACAGAATCATTATGGCAAAATTGAAAGGAACAAGCGGTCAAATCCCTCTATCATGCGATTTTATGAATGAAGTGGTTGGTACACTTTTTCCGAGGCATGAATTACATGCGCGCATAGTTATTGGACCTCCTCACGAACTACCGCCAGTGGTTACTAGAGAAGAGGCTTTTATAGCAATAAAGTCTTTTAAAAACAAGAAAGCACCAGGGCCAGATGGCATTCCGAACGAAGTAGTTAAAATAGCATTTAATGTGAACCCTGAGCCATTCCTGCGGTTGTACAATAGCTGCCTCAGGGCGTGTATCTTTCCGAGAATATGGAAAATTCAGCGTTTGGTGCTGCTTCCCAAACCTGGTAGAGCGAGGCATGGACCTGGATCTTATAGACTGCTCTGTATGGTCAATACTCTGGACAAAATTTTGGAAAAGATTGTAAGAGACCGTATTCAACAATATGTGGATACAGTTCAAGCGTTGTCTGAGCAACAGTATGGGTTCCGTAAAGGACATTCTACTCTCGACGCACTAAACGAAGTTGTTGCAATAGCAGAGGACGCCATAGAAGATGCTAGGTGGTTGTGTGGGACCAAGAAATACTGCCTTGTCGTAACGCTAGATATTCGAAACGCTTTTAACTCAGCCAACTGGAACAGTATTTTTGAAGTGATTGAGCGTTTAGATGTCCCAGAATATTTAACAAAACTCGTTAAAAACTTTCTCTCAGATATAATTCTCTTGTATGATACTGATGCCGGCTTAAAACAGTACAAAATTATTGCTGGGGTTCCTCAGGGTTCAGTTTTGGGACCATTACTTTGGAATCTAATGTACGACGCAATCCTACGGTTACCAGTACGAAATGGGGTTCAAATTATTGGTTATGCAGATGATATAGCAGTGGTCATCGTGGCTAAAGAACTACACGAGTTTCAAGAAATACTTACCAGTGTGGTGGTAAGTATAAACAATTGGCTCAAAATAAACTGCTTGGAACTTGCGGCACAGAAGACGGAAGCAGTATTAATAACGAGCAGAAAGAAGCTTGAGTTTTTGTCACTTAATATTGACGGTCATGTTATCAACACGAAACCTGCGATAAAATATCTGGGAGTTATGTTAGAGTTAAGGTTGAGCTTCACCGCGCATATTGAAACGGTATGCGGTAAAGCGATGCGTACTTATGCTGCGCTGGCCCGCATTATGGTAAATACTTATGGACCGAATCAGAGGCATAGACTGCTCCTCTCAAAAGTCGTACAGTCCCAACTGATGTACGCCGCACCTGTCTGGTTTAAGGCGCTCAACTTTAAAAAAAATGTGAGGAAGTTTAATCAACTTTTTCGTTTATGTGCTCTTAGAGTCTGTTGTGGGTTCCGGACTATATCGCATGAGGCGGCGGGTATTCTGGCAGGAATACCTCCTCCTGATTTGGTAGCTTTTGAGCTACATGAATGGTATCGCAGGAAATTGGCACTTGAGAGGAAACTTTCGCATCAGGAACTCGATGACATTAAAGATGCCACTTATACAAAATGGCAGCAAAGGTGGTATAGCTGTAGCAAAGGGAGTTGGACGCGTACATTGACACCTGACGTAAAAAAATGGGTAGAGAGACAGCAAGGCGAACTTGATTTTTATATGACGCAGATACTAAGCGGTCATGGATGCTTCCGTAGTTATTTATACAAATACGGTCACGAGTCTGGTAGGAATTGCTTACGGTGCTCTAACACCTGTGAAGATGCACGCCTTCTCGAATGTGATGGCTTTGCGGAACTTAGCGCAACAATTGCGAACAGGATTCATCAGCCACTGACAACAAACGGTATTGTGGACCTCATGCTAAAATCATCTGATGCGTGGAACGCTGTTAAGGCCATGTGTGCCATAGTTATGAAAGAACAGAGGAAAGCTGAGCGTCATAGCCGAACGGCTTCACAACAAATTGACGAAAATGACTGACCGACCTAGTAACTGACGATTGAGCAGTACTGCTCCTACAGCCTCTCGACGTAATACTTAGCGGTAGTTCCGGGAGGAATACTGTACGGACGGAGGGGACTTTTAGCGGGTTAAAGTCCCGCACTGACTTGATGGGCTTTAGATGCTTTTACCCCTCGTTAAAAAATACTTCACATCCGCACACCTATCAGAATTTTCAACCAGTTAAAGATATTGGTAAGGAAGTATTTATTAATGAATTTGGCCCCTCAAACTTTCTCACTATTAGAGTACGCGTGTTTTCACTATAATGTTATAAACACAACCTCGCGACAGTTTGATTATCCTCGCCGAGACTTGTCAAAATTACATAGAGTCTTATGGGAATTGAGAAAAAAATAAAACTGTCGCTCTGCTGACGCGTACGACAACGACAGTAGTAGAAAATTTTCTACTATTTTTTGGTTTTCGCTCGTCTTGTTCTTCTTTTCTCCGTTTGTTTACTTTAAATGACATTAGAAATTATTGAAATTTGTTGAAATTACAAACATTGTGGCGAATTTTTCTTGAGTGAGTATCAATAAATTTAAAAATAGCTACTAAAATCATAGTGATTCCACATTATCAGAATGGCTGATATAGAGGAAGCTCTTATTGAGCAAGTAAGGCAATATAAGTGCCTGTATGATATGGAGGATCCATCATACAAAAATATTTTATTTAAAGAAAAAATTTGGGAAGAAATAGCTACAAAAATAAAACATGATGGTAAATATAAGTATTAGTTCGAATTTATGACAACTATTTTATATTTCAGTCGGTTCCGTTAAAAAAATGGAAGAACTTGCGGGACATGAGCAGGCGATGTAGACGAGCAGGATTTTTGGCCTCAGGCAGTGCGGCACCCACCCGGAAACGTCGCTGGAAACACGAGGAGGCGATGAATTTTGTTCATGGGACGCAGCACTTTAGAAGGTAAATTGCTGGGTTCTACTTTCCGTAATAGAACAATGTAAACCATAAAGACATTTTTCGTACAATCAGCAATATGTCCTCTGTTCCTGTACCGGAGTTTCCACACTGCCAAACAGATCCTGTACCGGAGTTTCCATACTGCCAAACAGATCCTGCACTGGAGTTTTTTCACTGCCAAACAGTTCCTGCACCGGAGTTTTCGCCGCCTGTCCAAGAGGTGTTGTCGGATTCTGTGCCGTCGCCTTCTCCTTCACCAGGAACATCTGTTGGATGTTCCGAAAGGAGAAAGAAACCGGACAAATTTAGTTTATTATCATACATATCAGTTTATTAAATATTGAACATTTCAGAATGATGTGGCATTGGGCCAATTAATCCATAGGGCCCAAATAAGTCTGGATTCTTTAACAAATACCATGGTGGAAAAGAGCGAACGGAAGCAGGAACCAATCAGGACCTACTTTGCAGCCTTAGTGCAGGAGCTGATGGATGCTAAACTACCGCCATTGGTACAACTAGAGTTGTGTAGTTCCGGACATGTATAGTTCCTGGATATGTCTCCGACCCCGGAGATGTTTGTAATAGTTCCGACTAAACATGTCCGAGTAGTTCCGACCTCTCCATATCCGAATATAAATTGCTACAGTTGAACTGTAAAAGCTGTGTTTAGCCGTCGCACTCTTTCTCTCGCCCATTGGTTTTAATTAAAAAGGAGAGAGACAAATAGTTTCTATTTTAGAGTTGAAATCTTTTAAAAATCAACAAAGCTTTTGTAATTACATTGCTGAAATTTTTGATGGCTTTTATGCAATTGCGGGCGTCTCGCTTATATAAAGCAAATGTTATGATTACCAAAAATAGAGAAATAATGCACGTGTAACAACAGAATATTGAAATTAAACAGTTCCCGGGGTCAAATCGTTCGACGAAAAGAAATAGATCAAGAAAAGTAAACATGCATGCGGAACTATTTGTATATATCTTTTTATAATTTAAAACATTATAATTAATTATTTTTATTATTTATGAAAAGAAATTGTTAATAAAAGTATATAACTATAAATAAAAAAGAATTTTCTATAAATAGTAGTTAAATTATTATTATTAATGTTATTAGAGAATAGTATTTATAATATCATTAATTTATTTATTTATAATATTTATAATATATTGATTATTTAAATTTTTTGTTTATAATAATTAATTATTTAAATTTTTAATCGTTTTAATTTATTGCAAAAATGGAGTTTGGATTGCGGTTTGTTTAAGAAACCGAAGATATTTTTATAAATTTTCTAAATAAATTCAATACTAATCAAGTACTGAATGTAATATTTTGAGTACGTTAGGTTTTCATAAATCGCGTATGTAGCGAATATTTGAATTTACTATATTCTAATACGGGGAATTTGAGTGATTTTTGTGATTCCCTTTAACCGTTTAATTGGTTTCGAAGTGTTGAAGTGAAAGTGAAATATATAGACATAAAAATATACAAAAAATATAAACTATATAAATATATATATGTATATAAACTATAATATAAAAAATATTATTAAAAACATAGTAATAACTAAAAACATAAAAGCGATATAAAATAAAATACAAAGATTTTTTTATATACGCAGCTACAAGTTGATATTTAAGGTAATTTTTTGTCGTCTCTTACACACGATAATATAATAATATACTAAAGGCAATAATATAATGAAGGTATCATCCAAGGTTAATGGCGATGCGTAGGAAAACCAGTGTGCTGTGGGAGCATATCGATGAGGCGGAAAATCGCAGAGCAAAATGCAAATATTGCTCTGAATACATTTCTTTCTCTGCCGGTACTTTAGGAAACCTAAGCAGGCACCTAAACAGAAAGCATCCTACAATAAGTGCGAAGCCATCGGAACGATTAATCCTTCCGATGGGTTCATCAAATGACGCGGTTGGCCCAACTTAAACTGAGGCAACAAATTCTCGCGGAAGTATACAAACAAAAATATTGGCATATACGGAAAGTATAAGGCCAGTAACTGGTAGGAAAAAATCAAAAATTGATGAACAATTAGCAGTGATGATAGCTAAGGAGTACCACCCTCTACGATTGGTGGAAAATATTGAATTTAAAAAATTCGTTGCAATGTTGTGCCCATCATATGATTTGCCTGGTAGAAAAACACTTTCCGAATCACTCATTCCACAATTATACCTAAAGTTGGAGAATGAAGTGACGATAAAAATATCAAAAGCTGCAGCAATATGCATTACTACAGATGCTTGGACATCCAGAAACAACGAATCCTTTATCGCTATCACTGCTCATTTTATCGATGACCAAAATTTCAAATTGTGTTCTAATTTGCTTTCTTGCATTGAGTATAATGAACGCCATACTAGCCAAAATTTGTGTGAGCTTATGAAAGCAGAATTTTTAAAGTGGAGTATTAACGATAGAATTGGAGCGATTGTTAGCGATAACGCTGCTAACATATTACTTGCAGTACAGATGGATGGTTGGCGCTCAATTGGATGCTTTGCTCATTTGCTAAATCTTGTAGTACAAACTGCATTGCAACAGGTTTCAACTGTCATTTTAAAAGTCAAATCTATCGTCGAATATTTTAAAAAAAGTACCCAAGGGCTTTATAGACTTCATGAAATGCAGAGACAAATGGGTATTAGTATTTTGAAACTGAAACAAGATGTCGCCACACGCTGGAACTCAACATTTATAATGCTTGAAGGAATCTTAAAAATAAAGGAGTCGGTAATTGCAACAATCGCAATAATCAGAAATGACTTGTCCCTTACTAATGAAGAATGGAAAGAGGTGGAAGACCTAATTCCCGTATTAAAAATTTTTTATGAAGTTACTTTGGAAATTTCGGCCGAAAAGAATGTCAGCCTCTCCAAAGTAATAGTTTATTGCCAGCTATTGCAGAAAAGTATAGGTCAGCACTTAGCAACCGCAGACATCAGTGGATGCTCTCAGAACGTTAAAAAATGTTTGAATGTGATCCAGGAGCAGCTTCAAAAACGTTTCCAAAATGTGGAGAAAAACTCTCTGTACGCTGAATCTACAATACTGGATCCCCGATTCAAAAATAGGGGTTTTCGTGACCAACGGAATTTTAAAGCGTCCTTTGAGGCATTAAAAACAAAACTAGCATGAGTCCAATTAGAAAGTATTCCTGATGTTAGGGAAAATGATGTAACCTCGCGCGTGAATGATATGACGCAAACAATTTGGAGCGATTTTGATCGCGAGATCGCAAATTTGGTTCCGACTAACCAGGTTGCAGCTGCCATAGCAGAAATGGATAAGTATATAGCCGAGCCAATTATCAGCAGATTGGACGATCCTCTTTCCTGGTGGAGTGCGAGAAAGAATGTTTACCCCATTCTTCACGCCCATATGCTGAAGCGCTTAAATCTTGTTGCGACCTCGGTTCCATGCGAGAGAATATTTTCGAAGGCTGGGCTAATACAAACAGAGAACCGGTCTCGCTTATCATCAAAAAAAGTGTCTCAAATTATTTTTATTAATAGTAATATTTCATAATTATTATGTAAATGTATTAATTTTCATGTTATTTTTAAGAAAAATTGGAATAGAAGTTAATTTGTGATTTAATTTAATTGAATACTCTAATTTAAGTTAATTTTGATTTTGTTTATCTTTTTGTAATTAATAAAATTTTCCTCTAATATATTAATAACAATAAATTATGCTGTGCATAATAATATTTGCAAATTAATACTTGTATTGAAGCGTTTTGAAAAGTTTATGATTTCAGATTTTTTTTCTTTTCCATGATATAAATTATTTTAAAAAATAAAGCAAAAGATAAATTTGTACCTTACTTCTACAAATTTGGAACAAAAATTTCGAGAAAATCGGAACAGTAGTATGTTCGAAATAAACAACTTCATAAATAGTTCCTGGCATATCCGAAACATATGCCAAATAAAAAGTTCCGGAGGCTATACTAAATTAAATAGTTCAATGTTCATGAAAGAAATGTCAATGAAACAGTTCCAGACATGTCCGGAACAAATGTCAAATAAACAGTTCCGGACATGTTTCCGGAACTAGTTCCGAAGAGTAAAGGAATCGTTCCATGTTCGTTCCCTCTCCGGAACTATTTTGCCCAACTCTAGGTACAACGGTCGGTATTTGAAGAATGCCGACGTGTAGTCCACAATTTCATCGACAGCCACAACGCCTAAATTGGCCTACTCATTTATTACATTTACAGATTTACACTACATTACATACATTTCACTCAAGATATTTTAACTACGCTTACAAAGGTACCAATATCGTAGAAATGTTTATTAAGCCAAAACCAAATAAATATGTTAAACATATAAATAAATAATATATAATAACATATAATAAATTAAACTTAGAATGTAAAATGAATGTAAATATGAAATAAAAATGTTTATGAAATGAATATATTTATTTATTGTTTTTAATTATTTCTATACAAAAATTCTTTGAGCTGGACTCTTAAGGAAAAAGCTGCGTTTACAGAACGATTTGGGTTTGCTCTCATAGAAGCATTTATTGCACTTCTCCAATTTCCGTCGATGTTTACACCACCTTCAACTCTGTCTACTAACTCACTGCTGTAGTACTGGTTGTCGCGTTTTAGCATCAAAAAAGTATGTAGCACTGTTGTTGCCAAAATAATTTTGTCAACGTTGTCTGGGTCGGCATGTATTTTTGTGTGGCGCACTCTCCAATGGTTCGCCAAAATTCCAAAAGCGTTCTCTATTAGAACTCTTTTGTTATATTGAGTTAGCTTTAGAAAACGTCTTATTGAAGCATTCTTTATCGGAGGATAAATTTCGCCCAGGGAATGGCCTCATTATGTTCGGTTTTAGAGGAAAAGCCCTGTCTGCTACAAAATAGCAAGGACATTTTGTGAACTCCCTGGCAAGTAATCTTCTGGTGGAACTGCTAGAAAGCCATTTAAAATTTTCCTCCCGAAGGAGCTATGCAGAAAAACCCCACCCATCGCTTTGGCTGCCTAATTTGCATCACAAGCGGCTAAGAGCCGCTTTTATAATTGAAATACGACGACCCACTCTTTCTTGGACAAACAATAGAGATGTGTTTGCCATCGGTTGCTCCTAAACAATGAGGCATACCGGTCTTCTCATATATCATCTTCGCGTTTGCATAACAATCTGTGAATTTTGGCGGAGACATATAGACATCGTGTAGCTCCTCCCAAATTGCCTCACACGTTTCATAAATTATTTTCCGTACTATGGAAATCCCAATTTTGTGAGCCCACGACAAAACTTGTACGTTGCATCCTTGCGACAAAAACCTGCAATATGTAAGTAAATTGTCAATCTGTGGAAGTTAAGAGGTGTATGCTCTTACAAAAGAGTGATTGATAACCGAATTTCTACAGCGATTGGTCTACGGTAAGAATGTCGTTCCAACGTATGACGCAGCAATTCCAGTAGGGCAATAAAATTTGCGCTATTCATTCTCGTCGCTTTGTAAAAATGTTCCTTATCAATCAATTGTAGTTGTTTGGTACACATTTCAAAAAACCCTAACCGATCCCGTTCCAAGTTTACTGGGCGAACCCACCATCTCCTTTGCCGTCTTCTTTGGTTGAGCTTATATGCCTATTTGTGATCTTATATTAGATTATTCGTTTCAACTTAAAATTGATTTATTTCTAGCAAAACGTACCTCATATACAACACAAACAATTCCAACTATTTGAAATACGGAACACATTGTTTCTATTATAAATTTTTCATCTTCATAAAATTCAATTTTTGTTTCGATTTTCCCACAGAAATTTATCAAACAAACGAATATAATTTATAAACAAACAAACAGATGTTCTCTGCTAACTTCAGCGACAGCAGAGTTTTGATATGTCGACGCGACAACTGTCGCGAGATTGTGTTTATGCTTTAAGGCTTTTATTCAGAATGAAGAAATAATTTTTTCAATAAAATAAAACAATATTGTACTCTGATAAACTACTAGATTGAGAAAAAAGGTATAAAATGATAAAGTGAAGGTTGATTGTTTCTCCAACACTCACTACATAAGCTTTCCTCCATATTCACTTCTTATTCCATTCCTTAATTATGGCGATTTTTATCGTTTTCATTTGTATTTTCTATTAATCGATTAACAATCGAACCTACAAACAGTCGTTTTCGAACAGAACTAATAGAGAATTGTTTTACTTAAACGGCAATCAGAAAGAAAGAAAATGTTGCTAAAACTTGACTTAACTTTTTTCTAATTTGTATTAATTTTCCACTAAATTTCTCTTTCCAGGATTACTTTCCTCATACTTTCCTCATATTTCCTTGAATGTAATTTGAAAAATAATATCGCAAACAAATGTTACAAAATAATATCGCACGGCGGAAGAAAAAAAAAACAGCAAAGAATATCAACAGCAATCTTCGGTAGCATCAGCAATACAATAAATAAACAGCCAAATTACCGTAGGTCAAGGTTGCTTAATCGATTCATTTATGAAAATTCGTAATCGTAACGATTTTATCGAAGTTTGTCATTGTGTGAAGCTAATTAATATGAGTAGCGAATTTATCCCTTAACGTTTTCATTGGCAACACTTGCCCGAAGGAAATAACACCAGCATAGTTAACGAGAGCTCACAACATCATTCTTAATTTTGGTAGGACTTAGAGAGGGCTAAGCCATAAATAGCCTATTATTATCTTAGTTGTTTTTCAGAAAATGAAAGGCGGGATTTTGGTTTGTATTTTCGAATGGTTTAAAACTAATATCAATTCATTCAAAATTTTAAGTAACTGAATAAGTTTTTTAATCAGCTATAAATTTTAACCTCTCAATGAAATAATCCAAAATTAATTATCTATAAGAATCCAATAATATAGCATTGTCATATTTATCTAGTGATGTTAAGGACATATTTATTTATCTAACTTTCACAAGTACATTCATACGTGCGTCGTACCTAATGATTACACCTATAATTCTATCCAAAGATATCTATGTAAAACGATATATGTTTTGTATCTATTAATTTATTAATCGCGTGTAATTATACACGAGTCGGCGACAAGATATAGACAATACCTAAAAATACTAATAATTTAAATCAACATGGTTATTCATTTATTCAAAATATTTTATTTAATTTATGTTATTTACACTGACATACTTACATATACATATAAGCAGCCGTATAACTTCGAGAAACATACGGGAAATTGCTGGACCTGCCAGGGCGAACAATTATGTACTCTGCTGTACGCAATTTCCAGGGTAAAATGTTTTCAATTATCATTAAATAAGAATGTACATTTGTGTACTATAAATACACGTTTCTTCCGCAGATATCTTCTTTACCTTTATAGATAACGATAATAATACGAGAAGTAATCGACTGAATGGTACTTGTCTATATTAAATAACATAAATTAAATTTAATTAAATCTAAGTAATATTAAAAATTAAATATAATTGACATTGTCAGACATGTCAGGGTTAGACTTGTTGAGTTTAAAAGTTAAAACATTTCTTAGATTTTGAAAATGCTAATTAAAACTCATAACTAAAGCAAAATTTTTCCAATGGTAATTACTCATCCACTCAATGACGATATATCCTTAATAATCACAAGGCTTTAGGTAAAATTGTCTTTGTTTAGACAGAATGACAGAGACAGAATTTAGACAGAAAAATTGTTTTAGGCGCCAGAACAAACTTCCGAATAAACATTATTTATATTTGAAAAAACCTCAAGAAACACATTTCTTTTTTGGTATGAAAGGAGTTATCAAAAAGGATTTTCCCACAATTTAACCGATTTCGAAAACCCGTTAATTTTCGTATACATAAGTCCATTTTAGAAACCGTATAGAAGGATGTTCCGTTTAATTTTTATAACCGCAGAAGATTTTCATATTATTCTATTGTTTTGTATTCTATTCTATTGTTAGAATTGTGTTTATATTTCGAGGGAAACTCTGAACTCCGAGGATCCCTGAAGGAACACTCAAGCTCTCACTTGTACACAAATTGTTCTGGTAAACGAAAATAAAGCGGTAATTCACAGTCAGACTACTACAACACACACAACCAGTCATTAAGACATTAAGATACACATATTCGTGTGCAATGTAATATACGCATAAACAAGCACATTAATTAACACACATTCATAACACGCATTCCGGCATGAGCCTTCAATTTCTGCGCTATTCGTTATAAACTATGGTTCCCATTAATTAGTTATTTAGTTAATCAATCGTTTGAATTGCATTGATGAAATCCTTTGTGTTTTGTAAATCCGATGGTAATATATTAATTTTCTTTTCTTTTCCAGACCCCCCATCTGGATTTTGGTTGCATTGAAAAGTTCTTCCAATTATTATACATTAATTACTATTAATTACTTATTATTTGTTTTCATGTAAATTCATTATCTAATATTCAGTTATTTATTTATTTATTTATTTATTTACAAAGATTTGAACTAAATATAATGTTTTATAGTTCAATAAGGATATAAAACTCGATAAATTCATATAAATTACAATACATAGGCATTAATAGATTAATTATTAGACAGATACTTCAAAATTTTCCGTTTCGTTAAAGAAAAGGAATCATAGGAATTAATCTCAGAATATACCGAATCAAAGTCTGAACAGGCATTCCGAAGAGGTTCAAAGTGTAGGTATGATGATATGCAGTAAACCAAATGAACCTCATATCGCCTAGATGAACGGCGAGCAACATTAAGATGAATGTTAGATAACAAATAAGATGAATCTGTGGCACCAGATAAGCAGCTTAAGATGAACATTAGACATCTTCCTGCGATCAAAAAGTGTTGGCAGGTTAATCAATTTCAGCCGGGACTCATAAGCCGGTAAATTGATTGATCCATCCCATCGAAGGTTACGGAAGCAGAAAAGTAAAAATTGCTTTTGAATTGATTCGATTTGGGAGATATAGCATATATCTTTCTTTTAGTATTAACAAATTTCCAAAAAGATTTGGGATCACGCCGAAGATTATATTTAACGTTTAAGATGTAGCGTTGGTATGCATGTTTACATGAACGATGATATCTATTCCTTGAAGTTAAATAATTTAATAGACTTAAAGTCAAACGCGATCGGCAGAACAGTTTGTAGCAATTTATTGACAATTACTACTCAGCAATTATAAATTATTTACTTAGAGTAATTAATCATTTATTGTTATTTCTTGTGGAATATTCCTTATTATTCATCTATCGTTCTTTTTTAATTACCTTTTATTCATTTTTTCTTTAATATTTAGTATTTGTTAGTCATTACTCATAATTTTCTTTTAGCTGTTCATTATAAATAAATAAAAAATTAATTATTATTGATTTTTTTATTAATAACTATTATTAATATTTTTTAATTATTTGTTATTAATTTTGCTCTATTTATTATTTGTTATATTTTACTTTTTATTTATTTATAAATTATTATTTATTGCAAGTTATTTATTAGTTATGATTTATTATTTAGTATTTCTTTATATACAGTAAATAATTTATTTTTCAGTCTTTTATTCGTAAATGATATACTTCATGTTATTTATTATTTCTTGTTTGCTCCTTGCTATTTATAATTTATTATTTGTATCTAATTATATGTAACTAAATATATTTTATTTATTGTTTGTAGTATAAATTTATTTACTTTTTTGTTGTTGCTCATTTGTCATTAGCTATTATTTATTTACATTTTATAATTAAATTTTTATATTATTCTTTACACTGTTTTTTTAATTTTATTATTGTCTATACCATTTCTCTTTAATTTTTATTATTCATTGTCACAAAGCCTTGCTAAAATTTATAAGATACTAAAACTTCCAATGGTTCCAACAGTGGTCGTCTTTTTACCTTTCCATCAAAAACTAATGGAAATGTGAAAGAAAATTCGAACGCCAGTTTTATGAATTCATCTGAACTACTCACCGGAAATTAGAAACATTGTTGTTGCCGCTGATATTGTTGTAGTTTTGCTTCTACACTTCTGTACACTGCAAACCCGCGACTATAAAAAATTCACAAATACACATAAACACAAGCATATAAAGAGACTATTTAAAATGAGAGTGTTTCATCTTTTTCCACCCTTTTTCTATTCCTTTGATCACTATTCAGAACCTTTTTAATCCTTCGCTCATTTACAGTTGAAAAATGAAATGTAAACAAAAATTTACTCTTTTGCACTCCATGGACCTTAATGGACCTTGTTGCAACCAGAAAAGTGATTGTTGCCAAACCGAAATAAAAACGATTTCAATGTTTTTATTTTAATGTTTTAGTTATAAAACGAATACTAAATATTTAGTTACGAGAAACTAATTGTGAACTTTTTATGCGCATTCACAAAAAATCACGAACACACTTACATACACACGCATACGCAAACTTGTCCAAACACTATCGGGGACGTTTATTCAACTCCAAAAACTTTGTACTTCAGCCACCGCCCGAAAAAGATCTTCTCTATTCCCTCCCGTTTCCTGGTCCACCCCTCATCTTGCTTACTCTACCATACTCTCTGCTTGCCACCTTTTACTACACCAACCAAACTAAATCCAAGAAAAGCACACGCAAATTTACACATTAATCGATAGTCACCGCCGCGTTATATTACCGTTAAACGTTGTGCACCTTCGAGAGTCTCTCGCCTTACTGGATGACGAACTAACTGATGATGGGGAACAATTTGTGAAATTGGAAAATAAAGTAAGCTTGGCTGAGAACACAAGCGCAGCAAATACAATGACGATGACGATAATGATGGCAATGACGATGATGACGACGTTGTCTAAATTAATAACTTCCGCCCTCCTCTCTTTAAAGTTTGCCTGACTTTCTTTCTCTCTCGCAAAATTTTCTCCGTCGCAAATAGAGTTTCACTAAAGCCACCCGCAGTATTATATTCTTCTACAATCATTCACCGATTCCACCGCTCTCTTTTATAATTACTTCCGTCGAAATAACAGTTCTATCACTAAATGTCAAAGTCAGTCAATTGCCTGTCTACCAACCAATATGCCTTCAACTTCCATTTTTTCTTATATTTTTAAGGTCGTGGTCAAATATTTTTAATACATTTCACAATGTCTCTGTCTGAAAGGCAGACTGAAAGATAGACTGCAAGAAAGAAAAATATAATAAAGCCAACATTTTCATAATTTTGTGTAATTGTTGTAAATTGTTTGTAAATTGTTGTAATTGTTATAGTTGTAGTTACTTATACTGGTGATACTACTATATAACATTGTCTGTTGATATTGTTGTTGTTGTTGTTGCAGTTGTTGTATGTTACAAGTATACGTAGTCGTCCCTCATTGAATATTTAGTTGTGTGACATTTTCGAATGCGTGCGTTGGATTGGAAATTTATAAATCTCTCTCTCGCTTGATTTGTGCCCTTGATTTCGAAACTTTTCTCATAAAGCCTTTGCTGCTCATGCGCGTTATCGAAGAAAGGAAAATAAATTACAACCAAATGAGAGTAGGCTTTAGATAAATGCAATGTTTATGTTCGTTCGACATAAAAATGTCCTGGTGGAAAATTAAAATTGAATTCTGTTAACGCGTTTCTGTCCAAAACTTCCTGAATTCAGAAATAGCTTGGATTATGTCTGAAACTTTAAAATTGGTAGTCCATTAAAACTACAAAACGCGTAGTTTATCGCTGTGAGTAGATATCTTGCAAACCCATTGAAACGAACATTATGAAATATCCTTCTAGAACCATCTAACACCACGGGATACATCGAATATTCTCCACTTTCGACTTGGTTGCCGAAACGAACCAACATTTTTTGTTGCTATTTTTATGAACACAAACCTACTCCACTCATTCCGACAACGTAATTTTTTGAGTAGTCCTTGAGGATTGGGAACCAAATAAGAGTGATAAATATGAGATAAAACGTGCAATTGGGTTTTATCTCTTAGGGATTTAGATGAAAAAAATTTTTGGTAGACAGGATGTGAAGTACATTCATGTGTGTTAATTAATATAAAACGAGTGATAAAACTGATGGGCAGGGTGGGTGGTTCCAAATATGGATGGTTTGATGCAAAAATAATTTTACAGAAGTCGCATAGAAATCGCCTAAAAATACGTGGCAAAATATTTTCATCAAAATTTTTTTCAAAAATCATTGGGAAGCGTCATAAAACGGTACGATCACAAATGATGATTTTTTAGCAAAAATGTTTTAATTTTTAGATTCTCAAATACCCGAAAGAGGATTTTGGGCAACGTGGCGTTGGGAATGGGTCATTTTTATGCTCGTAGAGAATGATTATTTTTCATTAAACAACTGTTTCAAAAATTAGATTAACAGCTCTATTCCGAAAATAAACATTACTATAAATTATATTTCTGCTTTTGTAAATTTCTAGTAAAATTTACTAAATATTGATATTCTGAAAATTTGTTTACAACTGATAAACTTATTTAGTTCACCATGCATGGGGAAAATCTAAGTGTCAAAAAAGTTTTCGTTGTGGCGTTCAAATTTAAATATTATTAATAATGACAAATTTAGAAAGGAAAGTATATTTTCATAATAAAATTTAAAAGCCATTTGAGTAAAATTACTTATTTTCAGTAGATCAGAAATTTCATATTTCGCAAAATATCTACAAATAGGAAATATTATGAGTATGTAGATGTATGACAAGGTATAAGGTAGACACCTTAATTACCCTGTTTGAATTACTAGTTGTTCCTCAATAGATTTAGGAAATGCAATTTCCTTATTTTTTACGCGAATTAATAATTTTGATATTTCATTAATGGTGCGTGACACTGATGATTGACTCATTGATTGGATGCAGTGATGCCTACGCATTTTTGGTATGAACCGTGCCCAAAGATATATAAGGCTATGAGGAACCTTACCGTTTATGGTAATCGGGTTTTATGAATGTCGTAAGGCTGAATTTGTTCTATAATATTTAAAACTAAAGAACTCTCCTTCGTTCATTAAAAATGGATCATTAACATCGCGAAGGTGTCTTAAGTCGCCTTACGGCGCCTCTCAATTCTTCTTTGTCGTTTATCCTCTGCTTCGTAAATATCCAGCAACAAAAGAATATCTTCTTCCATAATTATTTTCACGGTCAAAAAATTAAAATTGTTCAATTCGTAAGTAAAACTCGAATTGGCTGTGATTTCAAAAAACTGTCAACACGTTGTCTGATTTTTACAAAATAATAAGGAAAATAATTTTTCAATTTCTCTCAGAATACGAAACCTTTGTAAATAGTAAAATATTTACTATTTGTAAAAGTGGTGACTTTAGTAAACCAGCCAGAATAGAGCCGTAAATGTGATAAAACTTTTTTTTGACGTAACGAATGATGGGTGCGCTCCAAACAAGTGATCATACAGGCGGATTTTTCCATTAGGGTGTTTTTCAAAAATCGTTAAGAAATATAAAAAGTTTCGCATTCAATTAAAAAAAACTTAGTTTGTTTCGCAATCTTTGAAAGAAGTTCGATTTTTACAAGGCTGCAAATTTTTCCTTCAATCTCCGCTGAAAACACAAATACCAATCGAAGAGCGGTCATAATTGGGGAGGATAACGGAAGCAGGTAAACCGTTGTGTTCCCTAAGATATCATCTTATAATAAATGATACCATCTCCGAATGGTATTGGCCAGTGGAAATACCAAGTAAATATAACTCAGTCAATCTCTGTCAACAAAAACTTTTATGACTCCTTCAGGTAAAATGTTGTGGCCCATTTTTTCAATCTCATGTTCGATTTTGAGAAGACTTAAGAGCTGTTTCGAAATTTGCGCTTCAAAATCCCTCTTTTCGTAATACACAATGTCATTTCCGAATGATATTAGTCAATTTTCAAACGTAGTTGAAACAAAAAGCCATCAACAAATCTCTTTATTTACTTTTGTTATTTAACAAAACGTTAGCCCGTCAATAATTTTGGCTATTTCAAAGATTTACTGCAAAAAATTCACCCTAGATACGAACCCTACCAGAATGAAGTTCGTATTCGTAAACTTGGTTTCAATTCCAAGAAATTTCTAAGAAAAATATAAAAAATGTTTATTATAAACATTCATTAAACCTTTTTTTCTGCTTCCAATCTTTCATTTAACGCGTTTCAAGTACAAAGCCTTAAAATATCGTACCCAACGTCTCGGTTTTCAGATAGCAGCCTAAAACTCCTCCTAATTTTGAAGAATTTCGGAAGGAACTCCTGTAGAAAGCAATGAAAACCAAATTATTTTTTTTTTTTGCTAATTTATTCAATTAAAAATATCTAGCCCTTGTAACGTATCTTTCGTAGGCTGAGGTATGACTCAGGGCATGTCCAGGTTCAGTCACAGAGAATTTATAATTTGGGACATAAATTCAAGACGACGATGTTATTAATTTATGATCTTTATTGTTTGAATCGTTGCCTTATTGCTATTGGTATATCAATTATTATTAGTGACACTGCAACCAATTGACGTTCTGTTTTTCCCTTGTCCTTTCCTTTGTAGTCCTATTTGTTTCCCAGTGTGTTTGTATGTGCGCATCTCTCGTTGTAAATACTGCGCCGTTGGCCTATGGGAATTCTGCTGCCTCACGATTGTTGCCTAATGTGCGTATACATGTTACTCGCGATCTAAGTACTAATATCTACTCTGCGTGTAGTCTATTTTAACGTGATCGCGACTCTCGACCAATTTGAGGGCTTTAGCACATACTTTTTGGATATTGCTAGGTCCTAGTTGCCAGGTCTGGTACAGCCCTTACTTCGCCACAAGTTTTACACTGAGCAATAGGATAAGGAAGGAAGAGGATCTCTGTTAGGTCCTAGTTGCCAGGTCTGGTGCAGCCCTTACTTCAGCTAGGCTTGTGTCGACAGTCTGGTGCAGCCTTTACTTCGACACAAGTTTTACACTTGGTGTTCTTAAATTCTAATGCGCAATATATATTTTTTATCGTTATTCATGATTGGGGAATTTCCATTAATGTGCAGTCCCCTTTTTTTATTATTATATAAATGCGTATTATTATACTTATTTCTAAGAAGATTACTACGCAGTGTTTCTTTCTTGATAATTGCTAATATGAAAACATGAAACATATCTATTTCTATAATTATTAGAATGTGCGCAATAAAATCTTAAATCTAAAGAAATTGTGTATGAAGTCTTAAATCTAAAGAAAATGTGTAAATACATATATAAAATTTGTGTCGTCAAAATTACTTTTGGCGTCACACCCTCTTTAATCTTCCTTGGGTAATTCGTTCAATAACATTTCTCATATTTATTAATGAAATATAACATAATTTACACCCACTTGCAATCTTCACCACTGTATCTTCCTCTTATTCATTCCCAAAATTTCTCACTACAGTTTTGCAACGTTGAAGAATCCTGATGAACTTAAACAACCACTCCCATCAACACACTTTGTCAACGATTTTGGTGCCTTGTGTTGGTAGGTAACAGAGTTCGACGAAAACTGACCGGAGAACTGAACTCAGTTCGACAGCACGATTTAGTCTTTTGGCGACAGAGGAATAAACTAAAGATGCAAACAATGAAACAGGAAAATAAAACAGCGAATTAAACGATATCACACACAACCGGCGTCAACCAGGTTTACTCACACCCATGTTCAAACTCGAGTGCTTAATTCTTTATTGAAATTCAAATTAGGCGAACAATGATTTTGCGTATGAGCGGAAGGATGGTGAAGGATGGTCTGGTGAATGCTTTCAGTGGTGAGAGAAAGAAATGGAAAAGATAGAAAAACCAAAAGCAAAAAACAAAAATCGAACGACCGACATAGCCATAGTATCAAACGGAAATAAATATGAAAGCTGTAGAAGTACAAGAACCCGTTGGTGTAATGGAAATGCTTTTTATGCCTACATCTGCATAGATGCAGATTTATATGCCTACATATTTTATGCATATTTTATGCCTACATCTCCCAGCCAGCCAGTCAGTCAGTATAAGCGTTTTATATATCAGTCCTCGAACGAAACGAAATCATAACTAAATTCATTCAACTCTTTTTATATACGTTTTCGATTTCTTAAAGAAATTTAATTTAAATATTCTTAAAAATGTGCATCAATTTCCAATCCTTAAATTATTTCCCGATGAAAACGGAATTTTAAATATATTTCCCATGCAAAATATGTTAAAGTAACGATTAAATGAATTGAAACTTGTTTGCAGAATATCGCTGGTATTGAGCAGACGATTAACAAACAGTATTCATCCCACCGATGGAAAATGCAAAAGCGCAAGGGCATCAACAACGTGATGTTGTGCCTCATGACTTTGAAAATACACAAGCGAACCACGTGAGGTATTTCATCACCGTGCATGGATCGGTGGCCCACGTACTCCCATAAACTGTTGTTGTGACTTTAAAGCATATATATGTCTTCCCACTCGGACCCTCATTAAAACAAATTTAACAAATATGTCTGCTTAAACCCATTACCTTCTCATTATAAGGTAATGATGGGTAGATCACTGGATTATCGGTATCGTGTATCGGGTATCGGGTAAAAATGATTTCACAAATGCACACGAATAAATATTTTTCTGTAATTTTCTATTTATTTAACAGGAGTAAAGCCGATAAAATAAATAAAACCTTATTTAAATGGCATTTACAAAACCATAGAGTATTTGAGTAGGTGAACCACCTCTGAATTCATCACAAAAAATCATTAGTTGAATCTTGTTATTTGTTTTGCAACAATATTTGGTTGAAGAAGTTTAGTGAGAGAATTTTCAACAAGATCGCCCAAGAAATCGTTTTAAAAGACTGAATAACTGAAATGTATTAAACTGTAATGGAAATTTTAGACATTTTATTCATACGACGATAAAATCTGTGACCAAATCATAACTCATTTCATTTTCCCAAATAATGAATTTAGGTGAACTCCAAATTAAGGTGTAAGAGATAATGCTTTTCGAAAGACCATAATTGTAATTACCAGTAATGTAAGACTTTTCGTCAATGATTCTTGGAAAAGTGAAACATCCACCATGAATGAATTTTTGAGACTTCCAATATTATCAAAAAACACATACATTATATGCATATATATAGTATATATATATATATATATATATATATATATATATATATATATATATATATATATATATATATATATATATATATATATATATATATATATATATATATATATATATATATATATATATATATATATATATATATATATATATATATATATATATATATATATATATATATATATATATATATATATATATATATATATATATATATATATATATATATATATATATATATATATATATATATATATATATATATATATATATATATATATATATATATATATATATATATATATATATATATATATATATATATATATATATATATATATATATATATATATATATATATATATATATATATATATATATATATATATATATATATATATATATATATATATATATATATATATATATATATATATATATATATATATATATATATATATATATTTATTTTTGCTTTGTTCAATACGTTGAAGAAAAAATTGAATTCATTTGAGACTCTATTCGCAGAATCCACCTCTTGGCAAAAGATCTTGGGTACCCCGCTACCAGTTTCTCTATGAAATTGAAACAGCTTCAACAAAAACGACAGCGATGACTGCATTAATAAAGGGAGGGAACATCAGCTGCAACGATGGCAGTGTTAGCATACAGGATACCTTTTTGTTTAATTTAATAATTTTATCCTAGGAAAATACTTTACGAATAGAATATCATTTGTTGGACTTTACAAATTTTAACAACAAAAATATAACTCAATTTATTATAATGAACTTTTAATTTCCGTTATACTTCACAACACAGCCGTGGCACCATCGTCCTCGTCGTGTCATCATCCTGAAACCACGAGAGTTTGCTTGGCGATGCTTCTAAAATAAAGAGTAGTAGTAGACTAAAAGCAATATCACCTCAACTATCGGAAAAGCATAAAACTTCAATAATAATAATAATAATAATAATAATAATATGAAGAAGAGGAAGAAGAATAACAACTATAACAATATTAACAACAACAAGAGCAATAGAAACAAATACAAGAAAAAGGGTAAGTATGGCACGTATTCAGAAAGACACCAGCTAGAACTTACCGCAAATTCGACTAACTTGGAAAACCGAAAGGAAAAAAAGGGGGAAAAATTACCCGTGAATTACTTTTTTGTGGACTACCTATATATTTTTACGAACATATATAAACATAAAAATATAAATATTTCTCACAGGCTCTTATTCGCAATCAATATTTTCTGTCTTTTGTAGTTTTCCCTCAAAGTTTTACTGATCATAATTTTCTCTGGTAACCACAAAAACCGCAAAACCTCTAGGGAGATAATAAAAGAATAACCGAAACGATAATACCCACGACAGCAACAATAACCTCCACCGTATCGATCTTTTGCACCGTGCACCGTACTAGCACATCGGTAGACACCAATAGGCATCTGCTACGAGTACGATTCAGTTCCAAGTAGACAGATCAGCTTTTGCTCAAACTTCCTGATTTAATCATAAACTAAAATGATGATATGCTTCAATACTCATAAATACTATTAAAACTAAATGGGTTCATTACGATATCCAAGGCTTTTGTAACAGTCAGAAGAATCAGAAACATCGACTGTATCGGCAAACAAACTACCGGAATACACCGGCAGACAAATACAAAACCATTTATTGACAAAACGTCCGTCCTAAACATAGTTTTGACTTGCGGCAAACTCTTTTAGCCTCTAAAACCAAAAACTAATCTTGTAATAAATAACTAATTTGAGTAATAACACATTCTCTAAACCAATCTCTCCAACTACGTCAGAATTCGAGAACAGAATCATTTAATTGAAGGGATTATCAGACTCATTGTGGCAAATATTTCTATCATTAGCAGGGCTGATTGGCGAAAGGAACTAGGGGGGAGGACGAGTGGAATACGATTAAATACATTGAACTATTGTTACGGACAGGAACACTCCCATCTGCCCCCATGCAATATGAAAGTAATTCCAGGATGGAACGTCTAGAAAATAATGAGGATATTTTATTACATGCAAATTGCACGCATTTAGATATCAGAAAGATTCCACCTACCTACCCAGGCTCCTCCATAAGTCGTCTGTACTAATATTGCTGTTATCAATCACACTAATTCTCACCAAATTGGGAACCCAAAGGATAAGTAGAGACGTTTCTACCAAAGTTGTAGTATATAGACGCCCACAAATAAATTCAATGACGTTGATTATCTGATGAATTTGTCCATTTTCAAGGTTAATTATTTATTTTTGTTTTCCTTTATTTGCATATTACGAATTTCTATATTTTCTATTATACATATTCCGCTGTTTCTTGGGCTATTGTAGTTGGTTTCCCTTAAAGTCATCGGAATCTTTTTCCGTAAACATTGGTCAATGTACGGAGATTAAATACTTATGAGTTTCTTTGATAACTAAACAAGCCTGGACCTGAATAGACTTGTATGTGGCCACAATGGACAATAACAACAACCACAACAACATCAACAGCAGCAACAACAAACTGGGACCATCGTAGATACTCCTATCATTGTGACAACAATAATAAGAACGCATGGATTGAATAAACAAAACAAACAATAAAATGGTCCAAAACAGAACCTAAAAAGAGCTGGAATGTAAGACACTACTTATCAAGTAAAGCTCTCTTGCTACGAGCTGGCCAAAACTGATCCCGAACTTATTCTCTATGAAGTGTAAAGTACTTTCGTAGAAAGTATAATGTCAATAAGCCTGATAAACGCATACATAACATCTATAATAAGTTTATGAAAATTAAACATCTATAATAAATTTACAATTTCTGTGCCTGAGACAAAGTTCCGATTATCTATTTCGTACTTTTACCTCCCTACATTCCTCTCTGCCTAACCGGGTTTCCTAAACTTTTACTCTTTCCTCACCCGCCTTTTGTCTATTTTTCAAAATTTAATTATTTTTTTTTAATTTCCACATTAAATTCTATGACCATTATAATGATGATAATGATGAATCATTATCATAGTAGCTTAGTATTTTCGGAAAGGTATGAAAATGAGGGAGAGAGAATTCCACATATCATATGCTGTGGGAACCGATGGAATTAATATATTCCCAGGAAACGTTTGAAGAACATAGTCGATTTCTAAAATTATAGAAAGTATTAAACCTACCCTTATCTTACGCCTATGAGCCCATGAGGGCTCCCGTCCGTTCATCGTCCTGACATTTCGCGAATTCAGCAATTTCCCGTGACGCAAGTTTAGTGCCGTCACTGTCAAAAAACTAACTGTCAAAAAGTAGTTTTAGAAAAGTTAGCACACGTCGAAACAGGTTCATGTCCTTTGAAATGCACAAGATTTTACTCAATGCACGAATTTGTTTGGCGCACGATTTAATTAATTTATATACATAATCTGTAAATGAAGTTTATCTATAAATGAAGAAAATTGCGATGTCATCCCTTGGAAAGATTAGACAATGACAGATTTCTGCGACGTGTGAACAAGGAGAAAATGACTAATAGGATTATTTAACGATTTTTGAAAAAATCCTTTTGACAGATTTTTCAATAAAAGTTTCTTATCCTAATTAAAAACTACAGAAGGTGAAAGACAAAATATTCAGATAGGATTCTCATTCTATTAAATATAACAATTTTATTTCTTTTATATTTTAGCATAAAAAATGTATAATTTGAGTAAATCTAAAGAGCGCCTAAGTTTTCAATTTCTGTGCCTAAAACAAGGGCAAATTACTTTACATCCCCGTGGAAAAGTATTGATAATTTTTTAATAATTTCTTATGAAGAAAATTGGCTGAGTTCACATCGCAATCGGTATTGATTTAAACGTCACGTAAAAATCCAATTGTTTCTAAAGGAATCCTTTTTGGTGCGATATCCCAGGAGAGCATCTTAACTCGTTTTAGAATTTTACAAGAAAGGAAAGAAGGTTTTTTAATAGATTTTCATTTAAATGCATCAATTGGAAAAATTTGTCACGCCTAAGGATCAGAAACAGTGCTGAGGACTTTCAACTTACAAAATTTATTTTCGCAATTCTAGAACTCTGATTTAAACTCGAATCATATTTAGTTTGTCAAATGTAGAAGAAGATGAATAGAGGATATTTCATATTTTATGGATTGTTGTAAAAAAAGTTGGTTATGCAAATTTATAGCTCGAATATAAAGCTCTAAGAGAAAACATTATTATCATCAAAAAAGTGTTTTTGAACTTACTCTTATAATTTTAGTCAAGCAGAAAAACATAATACTCGTCGAGATGTATGTAAAAAGTTACGTTACAGCGCATTACATTGTTGATAAATTGAACAAACGTAAATGTGTATTTGCTTTTGTTTGGCATCACATTTCGTATCAACGTGCTGCCATGAATCCAAATTAACCAGAGAAGTGTCGTACAGACTCAGAGCCCAATATTCACATTGTGTTCCGAACATTGTTGCACACTGTCACTTCAAACATTCTTCTAAAAGGAAAATGAATTCTAGGAACAACTGGTGCCAGTGTCTCATATGCTTACCCAGCCTCCGAAACTGTTTTCGCCTTGTTGTTATGCCTCATAAACAATTTTATTTGCTACGACTTAAGTGTCTTCGTACCGTATCAATACTTTCATAAGTGCCGGAAACAGGAAACATACGTATTGCATACATATTTCCGGTAGGTTTTAATACTGTTTTATTCGTTGTTTACTTTTACATTTATTTTTTATATTATACTTTATGCTCTCTGTCCATTTCTTTTCCTTCTTTTCCTATACTTCTTCGGCTCATTTCCTTCATGCGCGCTCCAACAGATAAATGTAATAAAATATTGCCTTAACATCCTCCATCTATTCATTACTCTCTTATAAAATGCTATGAATATAAAATTTTAATTGAGTTCAGTTTTATGCATATAAAATTTTAATCTTCAAATATAAATAATAAAAGAGAAAATTATTTAATATAAAATTTGAAATACCAAAATTATTCAGGGGTTTCTATTATAGATATGGATTTGTAAAGATATGGATTTCAGTTCTTAAATTTTTTCAAAAAAATTTTTTAAAACCATTACGTTGTTAAAAATAATTTAATGGCATTATTATTTAAAATGCCATTTTCATATTTCTACACTCCTACATATTTCAGAGATTTGTTATTAGTATAATTCAAATCATTAAACCCTTTCGATAAATTTGTTGAAGTAATTCCAAAGAATACACATTCAAAATACTCCCTATAGATGGCATACATCACAGGAATACCATCAAACATGCCCTTAGTAGGGGGAAAGTTTAGCCAATCACGTACGCATACTTAATGGACATAAACTTGGAAGAGACAGACGAATGTAAAAAGAAGAAATAATGAAACCGACATAACAAAAGTACGCGACGAATTTAATGTTTGATGAAATTCTAATATGTATTCATTAACGTGGTTACATCAAGTGCAACAGTAGCAACACTGCGAGTCCTTAAAGAACCTTAAAGTCCTTAAATTATCGAGGAGAGACGTTTCCATGGATCGAAGAAATAATTTTAATAATTTCTTGATTAATATTAATTATTTGAAAATTAGGAGAAAGTACAAATTTTTCATTGAAATTTTTAATTTAAGGATTTAGATTTGATTTTGCAATTTAGCCGCAACTAATTTATGCATAGGGACTATCCTGTCTGGACATCATTCATGTATATGCATTGGAATTCATTTGTGCATTCATTTACCCATAGAAAAATGCCTATACGTCATTAACTGTCTCATTGGCTGCAGAAGGAGTGTAGATACACCGGGACTCTTGCAAGGACAGAAATAAATTCAAAAACAGGATGAAGCTCCAACTTTGCAAAACGTTTAATTTATTCACAATTTTAAGGGTATTTTAATTAATTTTTTTGGGAAAATCCAATATCTTCCAAGGCAAAAGGCAGCCGTCTTCGAGTAGCATTCAATGTATCCACAGGTGTGATATTCTAGGTAACTTGACCAATTATCCATTTATCACCACTATCTATAGATACAGATGTAAAAGTTAACATAATTAAGGCCCCTTCGCTAGTTATACTAGTGTTATTTGAAGAAATCCTGATAAGCTGACAACATCTCTTCGCGGAGAATTATGGGATACTTTCTCGATTGTGTAAGAAATTTAATCACAATGCGTTGCTCCATATTCTTCAACATTTTCGCGTCAGTCATACTAACCATCGTTACTCAGAAGTCACATTAATGTAGTAAGGGTTTTTTATTAGAGGGGAAAGATGATGAAATTGAAGAAAACAAAGTGGTGCGAGGTATTAATGAAAATTTATTCCGAAGGCTTGTACGTGCCATTATGTAATAAATCTATCATAATTCAAATGCCCACTGCGGCTTCTCACGGTGGCTCTTATAGATATGATTGCAGAAGTATCCAAGAAGTAACAAGGCAATGCAGGAGTGATACTTTCACGCGTTGCCATTTCTTTCAATACAATCCGCACGGGACCCTTAAATTTCAGTGAATAGTTTACGGTGAGGTGCGAGGTGATGTCATTCACACAGTATGCATTTTTAAGCTTCAAAATGTAAAATTGTTTAAGTCAAAATAAAATTCAATGGAAATAGATTAATGCACGTTCCAACATTTGGACACAATTGCCACAATGGGTTTTATATTTCATTGAATTGTTCACAGTTAGACCTTGTTTGACCGTTTTTAATGGGAACGAATAAGCATCGATATTTACTCCATTCAATACCAGCGAAAGCTAATGAAAATGTTATTGCCGCTCAACTTTGGGTATGTAGGGGGAACTAAACGTTGACCGTTGATCTCCACGACCTCTACAGATTTTTCATTGCATATATAACAGTTTCTTTATGAAATGAAGACGAATCACCTGCGGTGTTCTTACTTATTCGTAGTTGAACTTTCGAACGTAGTATCTAAAATAATACGAAATAATTTTTAAAAACGTACTTGATCCCTTATGTAGTAGATGTACAGTTTTTAGCCATTGAGCCCTTGCCAGCAATGCAATTATAACTTGTCAGCTTAATGACGTTAAATATTTAAAAAATCGATGAGTCAGTCTAATCGAAATACCGAAATATACGGATAAGTAAGTAGCAATTCAAATATGCTGGCATCTGACCACTGTAACCTCCAATTGGGTAACGAAGCCAGACTATTCTAGAAGAATTATGCTTATATTTAACACTGCAGGAACTCTGCGATTTTTCTTTCTTTCAACTATTTTTTATTGCTTATGATGTTGAAGCTGGTCCAATTTTTGTTGCCCTCAATCGATTTTTATGCTCTTTTGCTTATATCTCACTAACCATGTATGATCTACTTTCATGGTTTGTGAGATATTGCCAAGATAATTTTAAAAGCGATTGAAAAAAAAAATTTCCTTAACTTAAAATTCTTTTATATCAGTCTGGCATCCTTTACCAATTGGAGTCTCTACTGATCCGATGCTAGCACTTTAATTGCTATTTGCTTAACCGTATATATTTTGTCGTGCTTACGTTTACTTGAAGGTATTTTGACCATTCATTTTGCTAATTGCTAAAATGTCAGGTATCAAAATAAATTCACGGAGATGAATATATACAGGCTTGATGTACACATACTGACAGATTTTATAATGGAGTTTAAGCCCGCCATAATTCTAGGTCACAGACCAAATGATCTAAATAGATAAATGTATCTAGATAGAACTTAATTAGTAAATGAAGACTGCTCAAATTTCTAAGTCCTTAAAGTCCTTAAATTAACAATATGCAGTCAAATAATTCTCAGGAGAGGACTTCAGATTCACTGCGAAAATATTTTTTTTCAAATTATAGATCAAACAACAGCAAGCTCAACAATGAAAATTACAATTGATTACAATAATTTGGCTCCGTTAACTAAAACACTCAAAAAACCCTTTACAAAGGAATGTAACAAAGCTTGACGAATATGAAGTGAATAAAACCCTTTGATAACATACGAATTTGTTAGTCAGTGGGCCAACCACCGTAGGTGCAGACGAAATGAACACATAGATGGCTGAATGGAGGAAGAATACAGATCACATCATCAAGAAAATAAATATGGGAGTCGGAGAGGAAGGCCAGAGGAAGACGGAAAGGATTGAAATATAAATTCACCGATTAATGTACTATCCTGCAATTTCAGAAATTTTAGAAATTGTTCTTTCTTTAAAATTAAAATCTCTTAAAATCTCTTAATCTCTTTAAATCCTGCTTTGCACTCCGTCGCCTACTTTTGCCATTTTCTCATCGACACAGATTTCAACGAGTCTGCTAAAAAAATGTGAAGCGAACCCTATCGTTATTGTTTTATGAGGTTTCAGCTTTTTCGTACTTGGTTTGACTTTTACAAGTTCGGATTTTGTAGCTTTTAACATATCCCATTTTTTCTTCACTGTGAGGACGACCCTTTAAATCTTCTCCTCTGTTAATCAGCCACTGAGGAGCTCGTATTGTCAGCTTCGAGGTTGTGGAAAGAAAATGACACTGTGTGACAGCATACGATAAGAAGTTGTCTGGGTTGGGAGAAGGCCAAATCCAATTTAAACATTAACGCTCTGATGATTTTGCCCAATGGCATCGAATGTGAATATCAAAAGAACAAAAGGTAGTTGCAGCGATATTCTTTTTTTCAGTCCTAGTCCTTAGGACTCTAATTTAAATTATTTATTGCGTGAAAGAAGCAAGAAAGAGGAAGCATGAAAAAGTTCCATGAAAGAATTTTACATTTACTGATTGGGCCGAAATTTGAGATCGTGCATCAGAAAGGAAAGAGACAGAAAGAAGTCAAACCTTCTAAGATATCTCAAGAACACTGGATTAAACTTCTTGACTTTACAGGCTATCTTCTTCCCATTGACTTTCTCGCCCTCTCTTTACTTTATTTTCCCTCCTTACTGCACTCCAAAATAGACCAGATGTATTTAGTTATTCTTTCAATTCCTTCCACGATACCATTCTTACGTTACATCATTTATGGCATTTACAATGTGACTCGGTTTACGTTTACGATTATATATTTACGTTATGACTCACCCCCTTATTCTAGTTAATGACAAAACTCAACTCAGTGACACATGTCATTCCAGTGACTTATGTCACAAATAGCTATTCGGGTTAAAATTTAAAAGCTCTCCGGATGACATTTGTCATTTTTATTGTTATGATCTCAAAAGTAGATAACAAGAATATAATCAGGTTTTGAGAACCAAAAAAAACCACTTGCCGTGATAGAAATTCAGTGAAATGGTATTTGTATTCGTTATTCTAACATTTTCTGTGTTCATTTTGAATTATATTGCATTCAAAGTTTAGCCAATCCGACCAATCCGATGAAGCAATTCATACATAAAAGATGCTTATTTCAAAATTATTTCAAAAGCCTGTTGCTATTTTTTATACCTCAAAATTAATAGAAAATATTGTTATTCAAAGCTCGAATCATACTTTCTCGTCTAACTTTTCCTGTTGCTTTTCAACTTTTAAATACTACAATGAGTGATATCTTCCCAAGCCTAACTATGCAAAATAGTTGAGAAGCAGCCGGAAAAAGTAAATGAGACAGAACGAATCGAATCTATAATAATTGCTATCAATGGTGAATATAAACAGCTTTCGTGCTGTCACCGCTTAACCAGAATACCGATCACAAATTTGAATGACAAAAATTATAACAAATTTGTTATAAATGACTTGTGTCATTGCTCGCCAGAATCGGGGGGTCAGTATGAGATTTATGCCTTTATGCATCTTCTCATCTTTATGCATCTCATCATCGTAGAAAGCTCTCATAACTGGAATCAATGCACCGATGCATTTTAATGCATTGATTTTGAAGTGGTCGCTTCGATTAGGTTCTCATAAAATTGCTCTTATTCATGCACCAAAAAATCTCTCCATTTTCATTGATTGATTTTCTTATAATGCAACCAATTACGATCTGCAATTTACGGTGGTGGTTGGATGGATGCGGGGTGAATGGGATCTCGAAAGCATGAACCAGCATAACAATCTATAAAAGCCCTTGACCTGCAGAATAAATGAATTCAAGTGATTTTATTTGATCGGCAAAGAGATACAGAAGCCGAACAATGCGGCAACTCCAATAAAACCAATCAATAAAAACAAACACAACTATAACAACGAGGACAACAACAACAAAATCAATTTCGAAGCTACGGCGTGGCGGGCGGACTTTAGCTTCATCCGGAAGGGTGCGATGTTATCCTCCCCTAAAAGAACTTGCACTTCAACCAAACTATTATTGTTGACATGCATCACTTTGCGAAACGGAAACAACAACAGAAACGGAACCATAACTTCATAACATGACGAGACCTATATGAAAATGTAAGACCGTCCGTCCGTAAACGTGTGAAACAAGAAATCCAAGTAAAAGGAAATTTTAAAGGAAATCGTATTAAGATTAAAAGATTAGAGAAAAATTTGCATGACATCAAGGCATAAGAATCGCGTAAAAGGTTAACAAACTCATCGGAATAATTAGCAATTATTTGTAATACTATTAAGCAGTTTTGTGAATGAAATATTTCTGAAATTAACAATAAAGATCAAATGTATTAATATCGAATTTTTTTTCATAACATTCTCAAGTAATTTTATTCAATAGTGATTATTAAACAGAAATTTACCAAAACGATCACATTAATCGAATTAATCACTATCCCCACCTCTCCCATACCCTTTCCATTTCATTCGACAATTTTGGTTATTTGAAATCGCGACATTCTCGAACAAGCATTCTGAGAATTCACTTGATCTTGTGTAAAACTTCCCCAGTAGGATGCTGAATTGCGAAAGTTGCATCAGTAGAAAGAGAAAAGAGAGACAGAGAAAGAGAGAAAGTGAATCATAAATATAGAAATAAAATGGGAACGCGTTCAAATAATATACACTTTTAACCGTAAAACTTTTCAATATATTTTATGAATTTCGGTCTGTTACTTCTAAAAAATGTGCATGAAATATAATTTGCCAACATAGTTCTGTTAAAGTTATTGGCTAAGAGGCCTTTTTTTGAAGCCTTTTCATATGCTCCAACGAAATGTTTCAATACTTTTCCCCCTATTTAATTTTTTCTTTTTTCAGAACCATACGCGTACGTATCTAGGTGTGCCCTTATATGCTCTCCTCGGTTCAAAAAAGCGATACCTAAATTTTGTTTTTGGAAGTTTTTAGAAGGATACTTTCTTCTGTTGAAAAGGAAACCATTCTCTTTGCATTATTAACTGATATATGTTCCTTTTATAAGTTTTATTTGATATCATAACAATCTATTTACTTGTCGGCAACAACGTCAATTTGTAACAATCATATGGTAAAAATGATGTGGTTTGGCCAAAGACAATGGCATGAATTACCACCAACCATTGATCAAACGAAACAGGAAACATGTGGCCCTTCCTTTTTGGGGTCTACCGATTCAAATGAAGCCATATAGCATTGTTTTTTTTTCGGGAGAAGTAAAATGTTTAACCTATTTAGTGTAACAACCTAAGCTATCGAGAATCGCTTCTGAATTACTGACATACTTTCAAAATTTAAAGGCCACCCCTTTAAAAAACGTTTAATCATTTAATCGATTTTTAGCAGATGAAGATTATTTTTTTAATTTGCAATTTGATAAATAAATTTCAATAAACCACGAAAACTTCTATCCATTGTAATGCATCGAACACAAAGCAAAGAAACTATAAAAACGTATGTTTGATTCACCATAAAACTCACTATGTTTTATTCGATATCCAATACAATTTTCCACTATTTATTGCCGTCGATAAATCGTGTGGCAAAGCTAAAACTGGAAAAACATCCAGTTTGAAAAAATCTAATTTGGATTCGAATCGAACTGAATAGTAGTGAATCGTTTCGGTGACGAATTTGATAAATTATTATATTTTATTTCATTATTTATCAAATATAATTCATTACAGAATTCCGCTCAAATTTTTTTTTTTTCAAATATGATCACTGATTTCTGATTTTGTGAACATTGATTAATTCCATTTATTTCCATCCACTTATTCATTTGTACGTACGGTTGTTCCATCCATGAGTTTGTTGTAAGTGCGAAGGCGCAAAAATCATTTGTCTCAATCGTAATCAAAAAATTTAAAACAAACTAATATAATATCGTAATATACATTTCACAATTTATTATGGTAATGCTTCAGTTTATTATTGTTGTTGTTGGTTTTGCTGTTGTTAAAATTACCGTAGCTTTCCAGCAGTTATACCTGCTGTCGCTTTAGTTGGCACACACAAAACCGTGAATTAATGTTGAGCGCATTAACGCCATCCATCTCTGCTCTTCGTAAGTTTATACTATTACATAGTTTGGTATAACCCGTACATACAATCGCATGCACACGTATGAAAACAGATCTGTACATAGATTAAATACTTCTGTCATCACAAATATGTTCGTACAAATATAAGAATATATACATGTGATTATACCTCTCTGCTTTCTGCTTGTCATCCTACCTCTCACTGTCTCACTTTCGGCCACCCCGTCGCCAACTCTTCTTGGTTCCGCTTTTTATGTGTTTGTATTTTATGCTTAATAAAATAACACTCTATACTATTTGCAATTTAGTAGTGAATGTAGCTAAGTACCGTCCAGATTGTTCCTTGTTTTTTACTAACATCCTCAAATTGTATGCGTCTGTGTGTATTAAAGCCCAACCGCATTGCCAACCAACCCAATTCACATTATGCTCCAACATATTCTCTGTAGCTGAAAATAAATCGCAAAGTATGATATAGAAATCTAGAAATACACACACGTTCGTAAATGAATACGAGCAAGTGTACGGATTCGTAATTAAAAATGTATGTATGCCGGTATGTTTGCATTAGGTGTACGAATACCATAATTAGCATATGCATAAGTTTGATAATTATACAATAAAATCTTATCAAAAGCCATACTAACTTTCACACTTCTTCTTTCCTCTTCTTCTTTCATCATCAAGGTCATCATTGCTTCTTTTTTCTACTTACAAAATCATCCGGTGACCTTGATTTTTCCTACATTCGTTGAATCGTTCTCTGCATTTAAACTTTGAAATATCTCTTACTACTTCTAATTTACTCATTTCCCTTCACCAGCGTTTAATATCAATATTATCGAAGTCATTCATGCAAAACAACTATGTGTGGAAATGTATGGAAATTATATTATATGAGCATCCACATATACATGTACATATATGTACACCCGTATCATTTTGTTAATGGAGTGACATCATGGGGGTGATTTCGTAATAATATAAATACGTCGACAAATTTTTTCTAGGCCTTTATCCCTACATACTCCATAGTAATGAAGGCTAATTTCGTAATCGAAATTGGACTTATGCAATATGGGTAAAAACGTCGTTGTAAAGAAATATAGTACGATGCACAGCCTGAAGAAAACCGCATCAGAAGGAGCTCGAATGAAGATAGAAACAAAAACAAAAATACTTTTTTTCAATTGCCATCGTAACTAAGCAAAACGTATGCACCAAAACAAGTTCAAACGTACGCACATAAAGTATGCAAGTTCTCTTTAAGTATTCAAAATTTATTCTTTATACTATTCAAAATCTAAAGTGGGAAAAAAGAACTCATAAAAGTATTCATAAAATGAATAAATTTCATAAAACACCTTAAATTATTTCTTCGGCATTTCCAGAGGTATTAGTAGTAGTAGCGATAGTTGTTGTTGTTGTTGTGGTTATAGATGTTAACTGAGGTAAATTGTGGTTGTATTTATTAATATATTATTATCAATATTACCGTCACGCCGTCAATCAATTTCCCATTAAAATTTGCTATAATGCAAATCTTTTAGAAGAGTCGTTTTTATATATGGTTATTATGTGACAGACATTTCTTCTCATTTAAAGAATTTTTCAATTTTAACTGTGCTCAGAATAAACAATAAAGGCTTCCGTAGAACGAGATGTGCGTGTTTGATCTTGTGATGTTTTTGAATTTGTGAACGAATGCATAAAATTAACAGCATATCAATAAACAGGAGCAATTTAGAAATGAATAACTTTAAACTTTGTACTAAAATCAAATAAAATGGATGGCAAATGCATTGTAGCAAAGTCAGAAAAGAAACAGCAAAAATGACAACTATAAAAACATCTAAATAACGTACAAACATATCCGCACACGCATATACAAACAAAATATTAAAAGGATTTTGCGAAATGATTTGCTGGTGACAGACGCTCAGCACGTATACAAACTCACTCCAAACTTTTCAAATGGAAACATATTGATTTTTTGGAAAAGAGCATTATTTTAGAAAAAAATTCAATAATATAGCCGTCAGCACCGACAGATACAACAACAACAGTAGCTGTTAACAACCTGGCAGCGAATGCAAAACAACCTCGATGTTATTCATTTCAAAATGATTGTTGCTCATACGCCTCGTTAAAATCAGTGGCACCAATAAAAGAAAGAAAGAACGAGGAGCTGCAGCAAATACAAAAATAACGAATAAAATACTAACGAAAAGTTGAAATATGAAAAATGGAGCAATAACAAAAACTCAAACCCAACACTTGGAATAGTAATAAAACAAGTTTTGAAAGGAGTGTATTCATTATTTCAATCCATGAAAATATTGTATTCATTACACGTAGAGTATGTGTTTAATTAATGGCTCGAGATCAAACTGAAGATATTGCTGGCTTTAGAGAACAAGAAGTCTGTGATTGCAAAACGGTAATCGTGATTGAAAAAACACAAGAAAATCTGAATAAGATTTTTCTATTCGTCGATTTAAATTGCATCAATAACACTTCTTTATTGAAACATATAAGAAAGTTGTTATTAAAATAAGGAGAATTAGAAGAATTGCATTACTCTGGATATTTACTGGGACAAAAGAATGGTTTTTAAATAAATTGTCACATACTTTACGCTAACATAGTTAACCTAATTAGCCTCTAGTTTGTTAATTCTAAACTGTATTTTTGTTGCTGGGATCCTCTCGAATATATATAATGCCAATGGTACAACAACCCGCTGTTCATCACTTGAATATTGTTCGCGACATTGCTTAAAGAAATTGGAAATAGTAGCGAATCTGCTGCGAGATATACGGGTCAACTTTATGAACTTATCTACTTTCCAAAGGCGAAAGGGCTTACTAATATAAAGAGTAGAAAATTATTTGAAATATATTGAATGGAGCTGCAGCTCAAACATGACACAATTTATAATTTTTGGTATATCGCGTTCTAAGGTATGCGACAACTTTTGTAACAAAATATATAAGTTCGAATGGGCCACCAAAATATCCTCACCATTATTTGACAACACTAAACTACAAAGCTTTAGCAGGCGGCAATACAGATCTTATCTCACGACCACATTTTTAAATATAATTTCTGGGATGATTTTGGTGACACGAAACTCAAATATATAAGTCTCCAATAAGTTCACAACTTTAATTGAAAGAGATTTCCCACTTTGTTGAGTTCCTTTTATAACGAAAAGACATTAGGTTTCCATATAAAACAATTGGTAAAAATATCATTATTATTTTCCTTTCATGAAACTCAATGCCGAGAAACAATAAAAGGCTACAGAACGAGTTACCTCAAAAAGGAAAAGAATATCCCCGTAGATAAGACACCACAACAACAGCGATAACTCCGGCAATATCATCAGCAGCAAAGTAAGACATTACTCCTACGCATCCCCAATTCCCGTTCCTTTTGTGTTTGTAGTAACTAATGCTTTCGTTCGTATTGATTGTTGAACATTCTTTATAAAGTTGTTGTTGTCTAATTTCATATGTTTATTTATGCGTGTTTGTATATGTAATGTGTATGTATGTGCGTGTGTGTATGAGCGCAATTTATAGAAACAGAGAGTAAGCATCAACAAACATCAACATCTTACAACGGCAATGTGGAATATCAATAAGTTATACACTGTTTCTCAAACGCACGCGAACACAACACACACAGCCACACACACACACCACCATCCACTGGTATCACCACCGGTATCACAGGCAAGAAAGCACGCAACGTGAGTGTAATCGCAAGAACAACAAAAATTAAAACAACAAAATCTTAAAAATAACACACACGTGCAAGAGGAAAACGAATAGGCAACAAAGAAAATAAACGTGTCAGAGAAGTTTATTTTCTGCACGCACAAATATATATCCAAACATACACCAACACTAACAGGTGGGACTCGTAACGATAAGACGAAACGAATTAAGTGACATTCGCATGTATTTTCGTTATGATCTTCTGAGGTACGCATTTTTTTAATTCTGTGGAAAGATATCTCATCCTCTCCCTCTTGTTTTTCTTTATCTTTCCTCTTCTTAATTTTATTGTAATTGTTGCACATTAAGGTCGCTGCACAGTTCTGCTTGTGTACTGTTGCTTCTCGTTTGTGGTCGCGATTATTGTTTGCGTTATTGTACCCCTGGGCGTTTTGCTTTCCTGTTATTCTCCTTCAGGTTATGGGCTCCGATTCCATTGCTTCCTCGTTTACACGCAAAACGACTCTGTGCAACAGATCCATTTACAAATCTTAGCAACCAGTATTAGTGCGAAATGAGAACGACGAGAAAATCTTAACGTGCCAAAGCTAAACTCGCTCCAATAGTGGGGTAAAGTGGAATGGCTTCTTCACACAAGGGAGGATAAGCTCATTGTATGAGGAATGCCTTCTTTTTTCATCCTCCCTCCTCTCCTTCCTTCCTCCTTGTCTTTTGTTCGACTCTTCCAAGTGTTCATGGTGTTTATGAGTATTTCGCAGTGAATGTAAACTCGTACTTAATTCATTGAATAGACAACACGGTCATATTTATTACTGTCTCTAATTCTTCTTTTATTTTCTCCAGAATTCTCATGGAACATTTTTGTCTTTATATTTGAATTTTTCCTAATATACTATTGCATTTCGTAATCCTTCTTGTCGCTGTCTTTCTTTCCTGCAATTCTTATTGTTCTGTTTGTTTTTATTTTATTTTGAATAATAGTGGGCCCCCTTGCTAAGGGTGATAATTCTTGTCTTTTCATGATGACTTTCAGTTGTTTATTCGATATTGTTCTTGTTCTTCATTCGTGATACTATCACTAATATTAATTTATCAAATGGCAATGTTGTTGCTCTAGGAATATCTGTGTTGTTTGTACTGTCACATTATGTTAAAGTATTTTTAATTATATTTTCAAAATAGGAATAAGAAAACACCGTATACCACGAAAGTACAGAACATAGGCAGAAAAAAAGAGCGTAAAATTCTTTATAAGAGTAATAATTAAAAAAAACATTGTATTTCATTAAAGCACCATCCTGTGCTTGCTTCGAATATATTATATTGTCCTTCCCCTCAAGTCCTCTTGATGCTTGCACTACATAATAAAATTGCAGACTTAGTCGTCAATATGTTTCATTTTAAGATTGATCTATGACGGCAAGGTCCTAATGGTATCCTGTGGAAAAAATATTTAGATAAACCGCATAGAAAAATGCGCTTCATTTATAAAAAAAATAAAATGCGGTTCATTCATAAAAATGAATGATCGCTTAGAGGCATAAAATGAGAGGCTTAATTTTTATACACACCTGCCTTTTATGATCTCCTTATTTAAGAATTACATATTTCAAACTCACTTTTACTACGCTTAAAAAAATATGATGAGTACTACACATGATCTCCTTATGCGACTAACAGACTTATGTCAAAAAAAAAAAATAAGAACTCGATATTCTAACAGCCCAAATTACACGATGTCAACTTTCTAGACAGCCAGCCTTTTTAATTATATATTTATACATCCTACAACTCCTTAAAAGACAAACAAAATACTTTACTTGAAAAATTGGTTGTGATTTAAAAAATTGGTAAAAGTTAGGTTGATAGTCAAACCCTCGTTAGAAACCATAGACACTCTTTGGTTTTCATGGAATTTATTTCATAAGGATACGTAAAGCACTTTTTAAAAAGTCATTTAAATGGGGTGGTTGAAGCTTATAAACTCATCATTACTTTAATTATGATCACTTTGTTTTGAGTAAACCATCCACTTTCAATTTCCTGAAATGAATATTCAGAAAAAACAAGCAATATATAAATGATTTAGCACAAATAAATTATATGCATTCTATTAAATTTCCAAAACTGATTGACTGACGAACTGAAAAAAATTGGTAAAACAGAAACGGAATTTAATCTCCATCTGAAGATTACATGTATACTCCCTCCTTCAACCTTCACCCGAAGATGAAGCGATTAAATGTAATCACTTTGTTTATTCGTTTGGGACGCGTTAAGGGAGACAGCAAAATGATAGAGAAGATGCGTCTACTCTTTATAGTACATATAAATTAATTCCACTTTGTAGTTCAGTTCCTCGGACCTTAAAGTAATTTTGTGCCGCGATTATGTTTCCAAACACAGTGTTCCCGCTAGAAACATGTTTCTAGATATGGAAGCAACCAGTCCGTTATGAGCATAAATTACAATTAGACGACAACCAATAGAAGTATTGTTATAAAATGTGTTACGGATATCCTCTGTCTCTCTAGATTCTTGGGAAAGGAGACCCGTGACACCTAACTTTTTCAAATTGATGCGGATTTATGTGTTTGTAGCTAAATACTTGAGCTCTCAGGTGGAATTTATGGTTATATTTTACATTTAAATTAACCATTTAAGGCAGAGCTTGGATCGTTTCGATGTGACTTCAGGAGTGCCACAAGGGAGCCATTTGGTACCGTTGCTATTTCATGTCCCTTTGACGATCTTACTTCAATTTAAATATGGTAATACACTAATGTTTGCTGATGATTTTAAACAGTTTCTCCCCTACAAAAATGAATGTGCTGCTTTGTTGCTTCAGCTGAATTTATATTCGCTGATAGAATGGTGTAAGGCTCAATACATGGATTCAAATGCAAGGAAGTGAAAATCCTATACTCTATAACTACAGTACTGGTCCATGAAACCTGGATATCGCAGAAGCTCTAAATGATCTGAGCGCAGTTTTAGATCAGAAACTACATTTTCATTACTCCTAAGCGGTATCTCATATAACGCAATGAGTAAAAGCGATAATTATATACAAGCGATAATTAACCAAGTTATTACGCACCATATTGCATAATGGTTTTTAAAAGTGAGGTGAAAGTTTTAATAAATAAATTACTTTTTTATTTATAAATTATAAAATAAATTACTTTTTTGGTTTCATAGACTACAATGAGATGCATCCCTAAGCCTTTTCAGTCCCGGATGAAATTTAAAATGTGTAACAGAAACTCATACAAAACTCTATCATCATTTATACCCTTTTCAAAAATCTTAAAAATTATCCAACAAAAGTTCATTAAAAGTTTTTAAAAAGACCACTGGGCTAATTAATGAATCGTCGCGGCGAAGTCTCGGTATGTTTTTTGCATTTCCAATGAATTTATTCTCAACAGTAATACCAGTAATTTATCTTCTTCAATAATTTTTCTAATAAAATTTAAGTTATGAATAACTTTTATATTCTCTTCATCAATAAAATTCCGCCGAACTAATCCATGATAAATTTAACGCAACTTTAATGCATCCCAGTGAATTTTTTTACAAAATGTATATATCTCTCTCTGAATCCATTCCTTTATTGGCACGAATCTATATCACCCACGCACACGCACACACTACGCTCACTCCCCTGAATTTGCGTAAACAGCACCCGCCCAACTACGTGAACAACAATACAATCACATTTTTTATAATTTTCTTGGACTAACCGAGAATATTGAGTAGTAATGATCATCGACATTAAGCGAAAAACTGCACCCGTGAAATCGATAAGAACGCATTTATGATAGCATTTAGAATAAACGATCTTTTGAAAAAAGTATAGGATAATCCTTGAAAATTGCAAGGAGAACTAAAAACGAGTATGGTTTGGTATGACAAAATCAAACTGATATAACGAAGCACGCATATACATATAGGAACACTTCCATCTTAATATCTGGAAAAAATAAATGAGAGAAAAAGAAGAAAAAGAAGAGAGAGAACGTAAGCAAAGCGATAATCAAGTAAAGACAGAGCCAGAGAGAGAAGAAGAAGTGCAATTGAGAACAATGGGTAGGATAAAAAAAAGAATAAAAGGTGACGCGTGGTGGAAAAGGAAAAGAGAAATGCAGAGAAAAAAGTTTGCAGGCTTCTGTTTTATGGAAGGCTTAACTCAGAATAAAAGCTTTGAGGCCTTAAATACTCTCCTCTACTTCATATTTTTTCATACTCTAACATAATTTTATGCTCACAGTGTTTTTTACTCTCAATGTATTCAGATTCTAATCTCTCGTTCTGGCTCTTCCTCTCTATGTATATTCCTTACTCCCACCCTTTCTGCTATCCTTCTTTCCCACGAAGGTTCGAACCCAATTCAAATGCTTTCTTGCTTTTGTTCATAATTTTTTTTCCACAGCTATTGCCAAATGTCCTCCCATCAGTTCTAGACAATCCATCAAGTGTTGCCATTCTCTATTTCTCTAATAATATCTTTACTACGCTTCTTTAAACCCACAGATCTCTTTAAACTATACTGGAACCCCATAAATAATACCTTGTAAAGGTTTTAAACCTTATTGAAAGCATTTCATTTTTATTAATAAATAAATTGCTTCCATTATTTCCCTCATCGTATTAAAATTATTGATTAAGCTTTTGCACTTTTCTGAAAAAGCAATTGAAAAGTAGATTATTTTTTCTGATAATTTGCAAAAGATCAAGACCTAATATTCATTGTCTGATAATTTAAAACGCCCTATTGTTTATCTAGGTGTAATAAAAATAAATAAAGTTAAAATATTTACAGAATACAAAAATTCATTTATGATGGAATATAAGACCCCACGATAAATCAAACATTTGATAAATAGCTTCAAGATAAATATACAAAATCTAGAAATAAATAAATGTTGTTCCCACAATTATAAAACTATTCCCTGAACAATTAAATTCTCGACGAAACATGTTTTTAATAATCTTAATTCCTTTCGTGATCGACTGCATCATACCGATGCAACACAAGGGTGCAAAACCTCTGTGGGCGGAAAATTTTTATTGAAAGTCTAGACGACGTTGCAAATAAAATAGAGCAAAACCGAAGAAAATAGAATAAATTGCGAGTAAAAATACATACAACAAAAATAAAAAACTGTCTGAACTGAAGATGATAGAAGCCAAAATATTGCAAGGACAAAAGAATGCTTATGATAAAAAAACCGTAGAATTTCGTACATAAGGGAAAATTCCATGTCACTACCACTGATTGTCACAGACAAGGTTTTCAAGATATTCACTTAATTATTTTTGTTTCTACTTCCCATTTCATCCTGTTTATAGCTTACATCTTTATTTACAAAGCTCCATATCTTTGTATGCCTTTCAATCCATCAATTTATCTTTCAATAGATTGTCTATCTACCTGTCAGTCATTTATTTTACTTTTTTAATTCGTTGATTAGCCTCATTTTCTATTTACTGGCAATATCTCTTTAATCAAATGGAGTTCCTTGCCGGGCTCATAAAACCTAACATCTTTCCTTATTCCCTTTCTCTTTTCTGATTATAATCAGTCTTTATATTTATTTAAGATTCTGTCCTGGAAATAAATTTCGATATTTAAAAATTACCGCAAACAAGACAGAAAAGAACAAAACGAGTTTAAATACAGATAGAGTCGCCCCGAAAGAGCTGTATCATTAATAAAAATTAAAAACTAGTAAATACAAGAAAGGTAAAACGAAAAATACATATTTTTATGACTTTATGACTATAAAACTTTATTAATAATCGATAAAAATGACCATGACGATGGTAACGTAGGTGTTGGATAGAGATTTTGAAAGAGGCAATATAATACTCCGAGGAGAGCAACTAACCAGCTCAATTTAATTTAATGAATAAAGGAAAATACGAAGATATTACACGCAGAAACTAATTAAAATAAAAATTTTTTGTTTTCATCATTTTGTTCAATAAGAGAAATTGGTTTGACAATATATGACAAAACTTCACAGCGAGTTTTTATGTGTTTGCACCATAACACACCCTAACCCACAGCGTGCGTGAACTCCTTTATATGCTCGTCATACACACGTTCCTTGAATTTTATATATCCTTGAAGATTTGTCAAAGTTTGTAATAGAAAGATGGATCAAGAGATCTGCAAAACGAAGAAGAAGCGAAAAAATTATGAATTGTCAAACCGCGAAGAGTTAACCACATGAATTATCATTTAATATTATTATGAAAAAGGCACAAAAGCAAAAGTTTGTAAAACTCAAACATGGAAATTATTTAGATGAAAAGAAAAGGAAAAGCTAAGGGAATGCAGAAATCTTTAAGGAAATTTAAGAAAGAATAATAAAAATAAATAAATTTATACAACATTTCATGACAATGCATTTATTCGTTCTCCTGTGTCTGTGCATTTTTTGAGAAGTGACCGAAAACTGACAATTTTTTTGGAAAATATTTTTGTTTTAGAGGGTGGAAGTATGCTGTAAAAGTCTAGTGTTCAATGAGATCGGCAGGCTGAGAATTGGTTTGTAATCACAGATCAAAATGTTATAGCTCTAACAAGTAGGCACGACACTAGTTCTGCAATCTGTGATTTCTGCAGACAGCCCAGAGATAGAACGAAAAGAGATAGAACGAAAGACACAGGGTCAGACACGGTCTAAACGAATTAGGAACCGATTCTGATTCGGAATATATATACTTCTAGTTCTAGTAAATAATTTACATTTACACGTTAAACTAGAGTCGATGGTTTATATGAAAATTTCAATTTATATGGTCATCATCAATTTAGCAATAATTTTACAGTTACTCATTATTACTCCAAGGCAATAAAAATTCCCCTGAAAACATGGAAAACCGAAACAAATCTAAAATTTAAGCCTAAAGATCAAAAGTGGTTCACATTTGATTCGTATATAATTGAAGAAGTTGTGAATGGGTTCCTGTAATTGCTTATCTATTTTAGCTTTTGAGATGTGCTACAGAAAACGAACCAAATTTAAATATAAAAAACAACATAAAAATAACGTTACAACAACAAATTATAATCTCAACAATACGGACAATATATGCCTATTATACAATACAGAAGAATTAGCTCCAATTAAAATCAATCACCCAATAAAAAAATATCAACTCTGAATATAAGTTTTAATAGTTTAATTAAAACATTGGCCTTGTAAAGCAAAGATTACTAAATTTTTTTAACTTCAAGAAAAAGAAACTCTTTTCGTTATTCTCCAAAATTAGTTTTTTGTATTAACTACTTCTTGATATATATGTACTAAAAGTTGCAACCATATAAATAAGTACAATTTCCATTCGATTAAATAGTTCCTTATCCCTTATAGGCCCAATCAATCCAAGCGCTAGTAGTCTGTAAAATGACAAGAATATCAGCAAGAATATTCTGTTTCTCATATATTTCATTTTTAGTATTTTTGAGAGGAACATTAATCCTATTTATATAAGTATTATATTTGCTTAGCTTCTAATATCAAATAATTTCATAATTAACTATTATATGATTAGCAATATTATCCTCAATAATATTAATCCGCTGGGATTGGACATTATGACTTGCTATGGAATTCTGTCGGATAATAAAATTTTCCTTTACGAATATTGCATTGATTTTGGAAACACCTAACTTTAAATTGAGTTAAGATAACATTGAAAATGAATTAAAAATGAATTCAAGATCTTTCAAAATGAGGATCTCAAACATCTTTCATACATCTTAATATGCTAGATATTTTTGAATGCCAAAAAACCGTATATGTATATCGTATTTTTCATAAAAGGACCATTAATTAGACAAATCACTCTAACGGAAGTCACGTACATTTGGGCAATTTTACAATTATCAAAATGTTATTTGTACAATTTATGACACGGCATCACGTATCTTTGTATGAACGCAAGAATTAAACATTTTGTACTATATCGCGACTGTTTGTATTTCTATATAGCACCCACAATATTTTTACGACCTAATAATATTATACGTCTATTGTTGTCAGAAATATCTTATTAACAGTGCTATTATTTTTTTAATAATAAATTTACACAAACCGAAACGAATGGGAAGACTGCGACGCTGGCTTTGAGAAGACGCTCGGAATACTTTTAGTATGCGAAACCTCCGTCAGCTCCGTTAGATAAAATCTGTTTTCCATTAGCAATCCATTTGCTTGCGCGCAACCAAAACACCTTACTCGCTAAACAACGTCCTGAATGTTACTGAACAAATTTTTACGACGCCGCTTCACTCACACCCAAGCGAAAGGATCATTGCTCGCATTTTATTCACTAGCTGTTTCGGTACTGGCACTCAACCGGCACCCGGCCTCGGCATCCAATTTTTGACTGGAAATTACTGATAAGCACTAACAACGTTTGTTTATTCGTGCCCAACGAAATTTTATCTGCTGCTTATCTATAAGCTCTCAAAGGAGAGAAAAATGACAGCAAACACAAAATGGAAACGAAAAAGCAGCCTAGTTTCGCTTTATGTAATAGGGCCACTAGTCTCCGTTATGGTTATCATAAAGTTTTCCGTTACGTCTTCCCTATTTTTTGGTTGTTTGTCTACATCATCATACATCATATACATAATCTTGAAATCCTGGAATTTCCGGATGTTAATAAAATTATTTCTACAAAACCGGGATTAAATCATGTACAATAACTATAAATTTCTAAGTTATTTCAATTATAAGAACAAGTCTACATCAATCAATCATGAGATCAACCAAACTAGAATTTTCCGAAGGACATCTGCAATCGCAATAAAAATTGATCAAACCAAAAAATTTGGAGAGTAAAAAAAGTTCAATGAGGATTAAGTAGCGTAGAATTAAGTAAAGTAAGAAAGTAGAAACACAAGATGGAATTAGAAAATGAACTAAGAAAATTAATCAATAAATGGAATAATAAAAAAAACTAGGAAATACTCCAAGAGGGCGAATTGAGGATGGAGTGCATAAAGAACGCGTCTATAATTGACACGACGGGTCAGCATTAGAGAGAGAGAGGAAGAGAGAGATGTTAGGATACATATTAGCCTTTTAGAATTGTCCACAAAAAGAAATCAATATAATACGCAATCAACAAAGCTGCCGCAAACACGTCGGTAGAAAATGACAACTGCGTCAAAAGATGAAATCTTCATTTATTATGATATTTTTTACTTAAACTGCTACGAGGTGGAGTAGCGCCTTCTTCTTAATTCTCCAACACTGTCTCCTTAGCTGCAAAGTGCTTCTCACCGTCTCTGTACTATCCGCCATCATTGTTATCAGAATTCTTTCAATAGAATTTAATCTGCAATCACCACACTTTAACACCCAGAGTTACATATAAGACGATTCTAAGATTGTACCATGAGATTATGCAATCTCCATTTCATAATATTACATTTCATGAAACGCATTATAATTCCGACAGATACGTGGCAGGTGTGTGGGCGTATTGCCACCTCATAGAATCCGGTCAAATTCTGATGCATTTGAATTTAGGTCTTGTCATTGTCATTGAGTCGCCTTGACGTTGTTGATGAAAGAATCCTCCATGGATGAATAGATGGATGGATGTATGTAACGTAACTAAACACATTGACAGTAAAATGATTGGTGCCATTAATCTTCTCAAAGTATAATTGAATGAGAATATAATTAATTACACTTTGGTAAGATTAATGGCAGCAATAATTTTATTACCTTTGTTTTTGTTTCTGAACGTTAATCGTTTATAAATCCTGATATTATTCACATGCGTGATAATAATTCATACTATTTGTGCTCAGTGTAGTCTGACAACAACCTTTTCTCCATAGATCCTAAAATCTGGCAGATAGCGAGCCCATTTCAAAACCAAACAAATGTTCTCATGGGCCGTCTTCTCCGCTGTTGAAGACCCAACGACAATATTATTTGTTATTCAAACCAGCGTGAGAATTTTAAAAGGGTTGACGAATTAGAATTACTTTTATTAAGAATACGAAACAATGTCTTCGTTTACACATTCTTGTAACGCTTTTGATTAGTTTGGTTCTTCATGAAAATCCGGGATCAAATCCCTGAAGCCTCAAAACTAATTATTAAACTCCAGAAGCTTCAAATCTTTAAAATCGGATTCCTGTCGCATATTTTCAATTAATATATGCTTATATATATGTATATAGCCTTGATGTGTGGTAACTAATTTTGATATTTAAATAAGTAGCAATATAGGACGGAATGAAAACTAAAATGATAATAAAAATAATTGGAAATGTGTATTATTAAAACATAGGTTTGAGAAATGGAAGTCATTGAATTCGTTACAACAAATTACTAGTTTAGTGGTACGAAGGGTGTTCATCGTATTTTCGGTGTCGGAATAATTGATTAATAACAATGAAAATTTGACTTCTTGTTGTTTCATAGTCTAAAAATATTGTTTTTATCATTATTACAATGAAAATAAACAGGAGACGATATAGCCTTGAAGCAAGTATACATTATCCCAAACAACTGCTATGCATAATTTGCGAGAGACAATAAAAAAAGAAACCACCCGTTATATTCGATAGAAATTATTAATAACGTAATAAAAATATAGCAATACATATATTAGGTCTGGTAATTGGAGCGAAACTGACAATGATACTGCCGCCAATTGCCGCTATTTCAATCCTTCTCTTACATTCGGTCACCCCCAAAAATTGCTTCCACTGCTTTTTAAAATTAAAAATTAAATTTTTGCTTGTTAAATTAAATTAGTTTGTTTCTGTTGAAGGAGCGCCCTTTAGAAACTAATGTAGGATTTTGCACTGATTCTTCGAATAAAGATGCTTAAGAGTACTGAATAATCCCCTCGCCATTATAGAGAAATCGATGTAAATACAAACACAAACCAATCGAATTTTTTGTAAAAAATTTTACAAAGATATTTTTTCGATATGTACACAGATGGAGAGCTCGTTGTTGGGAAGCGTATCAAACAAATTATTTAAATACATTCATCTGTTTTCTCTGTCTGCGGACGTGGACGTGTGCGCACTGGCTGCTTTCCAGAGAAGAAGAAATTGTAGAGAGGAAAAAAGGTATGAAAGAGATTACAACCAGTTGCTATTGTGCAATTTAATTGACATGACAGGAAAAGTCAGTTGGACAACTGGTTATGGATGCATCGATAGAGAGATAGAATTAAGGTGAATGCGAATGGATAGCCTTTCCAATCTCCACCAACATGTCCGAGTCAAAGAAATCACGCAAGCACATATGTACGTATGCGAACACATACAGCTATACACACCCACATTTTTCACAAAACCACAGAATTATTGAACAAATATCATCGCAACTAACTTTGTTTCCCTTTTGTTATAAAGATGTGTGATCTCAAAATAATGCCAACTACATAACAACAACAACAACAATAATACTTGCCAGTCTTTCTAAATAAAGAAGAGCAACAAGCAATGTACAATCACCAAATATACTTCTAAAACTTAGATCCATGCAATCGAATTGGGTTTCATTCAATTGGTCCGAAATAAACCGCATCATGATGTTTTGTGGAGTATATGCTTCTTACTAATTCCGCCTTGAGTCTTATTTTGTTCGAATTTTAATTGTTAAATAAAACAAGTTGCTTTCTGCTTTTTTTCAAATATATTTCAAGTATTTACTATTTGGAAATATAATTAAACATTAAAACTATGCATGTATGTGAGCCCACGTGTATGTCATTAGGACGTCTTATCGATAAATTCAAGAAATTGTTTGTATTTTTTTTTTAATTAGGAGATTTTAATAAACAGTAAACTTGAGTAAAAAACGCAGCTATGTTTGTCTTCTTTTTAATTTAAATCAAATTAAAATCAATTTAAAAAATCAATTAAAAAAATGGCAACTAACAACAAATACTTAATATTTTTTAAATAACTCTAAATAAAAACAAAACCAAACAAAAGCTATAATGGATACATCTGAAGTGAGATCCAATCAATCCAATCTCACATTCAGAGCGTTTCATTAACATAAATCATTATTTTCGATATCATAAAGGGTATAAGAGCTCACGCACTTAAAATCGTAAATCACTTGTCCAACATCGATCGATAATTTACATGGAAAATATTTTATTAAATCCAATCCAATCCAAATAACTTTATTTGACGGCATGTGGCTTTTTTGTTGAATATATCGCAATCCAAAGCATTGATTCCAATTGAAAACCACATTGAAAGTTATGAATAGAGAATAGTTTCTATAATTTTTGAAAAATAATTTTGATGATTACTAACTATATATTGAATTAAACATTGTTAATTCAGCCTTTCACCTCTTGAGAAAAAATTAATAGGGGTAAGTCTGTTGCATGCAGGAATTCTTGAAACTTTAAGAAGCTCAAAACGGTAAAGCAGCAAAAGCAAGGAAAATTGTATAAATTCTTCTTCCTTTTAAATCCTTCTCTTTCCTTTCCTTGCCTATACATTCTTCAACTTAACCATGTTTTGGAAAGGAGGAAAATAGTATTTAATTCAATTTATTATTATTATTTTTTGCTGCTTATTCAAGAACGATTTATGTTACTGGCCCATGTTTCAGTGATAGCCTTGGTGCATGTTTCAAACTGGTGCATGTTTCAGTGATAGCCTTCGGGCACTTGATAGCCTCCGTGTCTATCTATGCATGTCTAACATATTCGTGATTGCATTTTTTTACATCTGATTCAACTAAACAGCATTAGCTGCTGGTAGAGTTTTGCAATTGTACCCGATTCAACCGCAATAACAACAACAACCAAAGCACAAACTCGAACGTACCGTATATTTAAAATAAAATATATTTAAAATAAAATTAAAAAAAGTATATTAAAAATAAGTAAAAAAAGTATATTAAAAAGTATATTTAAAATAAAATTCTGGCCACCATAACCAACTTATTCACAACTATCTCAAAAATCTAGGGCAAGAATAAAGGAAAGGTAAAGAAAAAATAAAATATTAGTTTCGAATATATCGTATAACTAAAATATCTCCTACAGGGGACGACCGCATCGAGTTTACCAGTATACTCCCTCCCGCATTAAAACTTCCAATGTGTAGGGCGTCCTTGTGCTCTATTTTAATAAGGTGGCAACTTTGAATGCTTTGAATTAACGTTTGAACGAAGTGTATTCCTTTTGCACCGCTAACTATAATTCTTAACATTTTTGAAGACATCAGTTGTCCTGGATTAAATCTTTCTCACCTCCTTTTTGTGAGAAAAGAGGCTTGATCTTATATGATTGCTACTACCGTGAACCACTCCGAAAATTATGCCAAGTATGTATAACAAATTATTCTTTCGCCTTTCAAAATTAAACTTTCGTCAATTTAACTACGAGGAAGGAGCAGTGACCTTCGAAGGTGACAGAAGAAGTTGTAAAGTGGGTGCCTTTTAGACATAACCGAAATAGTAAAAACTCAAACTTTGAGCTCTAAATTTTTATAACAATAATTTCGTAAAAGGTAAGCAAAAGGAAATATTGAAAGGTAAAGAAAGAGTTAAATTAAATAAAACTTCGATTTTTATTTTATACCTGAATTAAATTTCTTTAGCCCAAAATAGAGAGATTAAGTTTTTATTAATTGTAGTATTTTAGTTTAATTTTAAATTTCATTTCTTAAATAATGTCGTTGCTTATTCTGAACACAAATTATTTAATCAGTTTATCTTTCAAAAAGTAATTTTTATATTTCCAGTCGGTGCAATTGTCATCCTACCCGTTTCGTTTTTTCGTTTTGTCAATTTTACTTAGCCTTAAGCTCAGCAAAAATAAAAAAATTGAATTCTTACCCGCTTTTATCATCAGTATCCATTATCGTCATTACCATTATCATCACCTTCACGCCACATTATCCTTAGTTAAATCACTTTATCTCTACTAAACGGTTTCCAACACTTTGTGGCAAAGTATTATTTTCGATAATGTTAAATATTCCACTACCAGCGACCCTGCAGTTTTTCTTTATAAACACCAGGGGACATCTCCTTGAGAGAACCAATTCAGAAAAATGAAAATTGCCCGACAGGTCGAAGGATATATTAATGGTGTCTCGCACACAGTACGCTTGTCTCGCATACTTTTTCAAATTTTTCTCACTAAGTCCCTTCTCAATTTCTCCCCTTATCGGTTTCTTTCATATTGTTTGTTTATTTCCCGTGAATGCTTTATTTATATCTGACTATATCTAACCATGATCAAGAATACGCCTGTATTGAAAAAAGTCATAAAATAATAACGTGTTGCCGCAAATGTAAGGCAGATAGAAAAAGAGGCACGCAAGAAGAGAGATGGAGATAAAAACTTTGTAAAAGTAGGAGACGGATTCCTAGAATCGTATAAACAGAATAAATAATAAAAAATACTGTCTTAATTTATTAGTATGACTTATGTTTTTATAAACATGTGCTCGATCCATATTTTGGGAAATAGTAGAGTCTGTCAAAACAATATTTGCGGTCTTTTCAAATCTAAAAATTTAGTTTAATTTAAATCAAAGGACAGACATACATATTTTGATTATCAATAACTGACTTTCCTTTTAGATAAATGAAACATATTTTACATTAATCAAGACTACGAAATATTCCCTTAACTTTTTATAGAAAATATAATGATTTTGAAGAGCTAGTCGATGCTCCAAAAAAATTTAATTTGAAGAATTAGTGGCATAAAATACAAGCACTGTAGGAAAATAATTAGGGCTGAAACGAAAACAATTTCAAAAAATTTAAAGGCGTTTCACGTTATCCAATAGATATTCCTTCTTCTGATTACTATTTCTTCCAAACGATAAAACGAGATCTGCCTTCAAAGTTTTTTTCTAACGACGATACGAAAAAATAGACCGATGACTGTATTAAATTAAGAGATTTCTTACGCCTCCGAAATTGAATTCGACTGCCTAACGTGTAAAAGAAACTAATAATTGGCGAAGGCCGATTACTTGATTGAAATATTAAGTTTTTCTGAATAAATTCTTTAATAAAAAGTTACGAATTTATGTGGCACAAAAAATTATATTGATATAATAAAATTGAATTTGTTGCCATTTTTTTCCTTTCTATACTTCTAAAACGTTCTAAAAGTAACATTATTACTAGCATTAGTAGCATTATTACTAATGTCTAGAAAGCTGTTAGACACTATTGGGAAATATTTCTAAAATTTTAAATGAAATTTGAAAAATGTGTATGTCGTTGCACTCCGCTTCCAATGCACACATAGACAGTGCTATAAAATCACTTCAAAATAAGTCTATTTCAGAAAATTGCTTGCAGTGTTTTCGAAATAATAATATAATGAAATTTAATTTAAAATCTGACACAGCATCCAATGTAGCAGAGAATAATTGGTGTACATGTGTACGGTGGCGTGTGTGCCTATGCAATATGCAAATGTTACTTGCAACATATGCATAATATAAAACCCCAGTAACAGCAATACATGCACGAACACTTTATGCTTAGTACCGTGTTCTTATGTAAGACCGAAATGTTGCATCTCGTCGCGTTACCAGTGTTACCAAAGGACTTGTGTTGTGATGGCGTTATATTGGTTTTATAGTACGAGCTCCTTCGGTTAAATCTACCAGGAGTTAGCAGAGATTGGGAATTGCTTAAGCAAGTTAGAATGCCAATAAGAGAATTTTTAAAACCTCATCTTCTTCTTCTCCTTCTGTCGCAATTTCACATGAAATGAAACGGAATGGGGTAAAACTAAATGAGATTCCAGATTTGAAATATTTAGAGAACGTAGTGGATTGCTGTCGATAAAGCTCTTCCATTCTTACATAAAAAAAAGTCATAAAAAATTCTTCTTAAAAATAACAAAAACTGAGGACGCTAACTTCGACCTCGCTGAAGTTCACATACTAATTTAATTCATGATTTACAGCCAGTGAGCGGATTCCACAAATAGTTTGGGGTATAATTTTCTACTAATGGGTGAACCCAAAAGTAAAATCTTGTTTTTAAAATCACTTTGCAAGACAATGCATTGAACTATTACCACAGGTAAACACATATTAACTTTAAAGAGTAGGCGCCGCACTAATACAATTTCGCCTATTTTCAATAAAAATACCCAGGAAGGCAGAGTATTCATTATCCTTGTCAAGGTGGGTGGATGCTCCCACTTTTAGGCATTTGAGTTAAATAAAACGCTTTATTTAGACGCTTTATTTAAAACGCTTTATTTAAACATAAAAATTGTTCTAAAATCTAATATCTAGTCTCTTTGTGATTTTACCAATTCATCCACATTTAAGATTTACTTAAACCTACTGACGTTTATGATTATGAGAGTGCGAAATTTTATAAAGGTAATTATTCGTGCTCTTATAATTGTGATTTTCACAGACAGGCGTACAGGTAGACAAACAGACAGACAGACAGATAGGCAGAGACATGACTAGATCAGCTCAGTAGGTGACTGAGCATGAACACATATACATTTCTATACCTACCACATATAATATAGTGTTGTTATATATAATGCGCTATAATGCGTTATAAATGGAAGAAATAAGTGAATATATGCTATCTCCTCGGGAGCAAGGGATAGAAATTCGTTGAAGTTGTGAAACAGCAGAAAAATTGTGGCCCAATAAGTTACCAACGTTACCCATTGAAATATTTAAAGCAATCATATCTGAACATTTATTTTCATATTTATAATTTTAGCAGAAAATATGCTATAGCAAATAGCTTAAAGAAATTGACTTTATTTGGCAAATTTATTTAAATTGGCTTTGAACTTTTTATCAGTCACTTAAATTTTCTTCTACTCGGCGTACCAAAACCACTACAGAGATGAACAATTTTTAATGTACAAAACTTGTATCACATGTGAAAACAAAAATGAATGAAAACAAGAATTAAAATGAGGCAGAATAAAATTTAAGAAAAATCCCATCACGTGTTGTTGCGGTAATAAAATTAATGTCACAAAAACCAAGCGAGATACACTTACTTGCGGTCCATGCTCGCGTGTATGTGCATGACGCTGTGTTTAGCGTAGAGTTAAATAAATTTGCAGAGTGTATGTATGTGCATGTGTGCAGCGGAATATATGTGTTTAGATAAGCGCTCGTGCGCCAGTGTATATTTACGTGAATGGGTGCGATTTCTAAATTCTTCTTTTTTTAATTTGTTAGTTTACGCACGAGCTAACTATCGGAATTATATCAGGATGCTTCTTTTCCTTAGTATTATTATTACTTCCTTTCCACTTACACTACTTTTTTCCTCTTTTCTTTTTTCTAGAAGTTAACTTTACACTACTGTCTTTACGCTTCCCTCGATTTCTACCTTTTACGATTTGCCGCTCGTAGTCCTTATGGTTTTCTTTGGAATCGTTTGTTTCTTCTTCTTTCTCTTCTTCCTTTCCTTTTTTCTTTCTTTGTTTTTAAATTCGCAAACTGCAAATATAAATATTTTCATACTTTATTTATTCCTGAGCGCATTTCTTCACTAAACCCTTTCTCCCTTCCTCTCTTCATTATTTGATAAGATAAACATAAAAAAGAGCTTGGTCCAAAATTCATGTTCAAACATTTAGTCTTAGCAATTCCTAATGCATATAATTTGTTGTAATATATTCTTCTTATTCTCCTCCATTTTGTTCTTCCTACACTAATTTTCCTCTTACTATTCTTTGTTGTTTCATTCCTTATTTACATTGTTGTTACTTTTGTTGTTGTTTCTGTCGCTTCTATTTGTATTATTGTTTATTGGTTTTAGACAAAACTAAAAATGATGAAATTCACTTTCAAAATCCTTGACTTTTCTTTACATAAAAGGCATCACGAAGGAAGTGGCGGGGTAAAGAATTATTATATTCGACTCATTATTTAACAACTAATGACAATAACTATTTTAGCAGCTGAGAATTTTACAAGATTGCATTATCATATCCAGGGAATTGTTGTTGTAATCGTAAGACCTCCCATTATTAAATTAGTCAAAGACTAATATTAGTTAGTTTTTCCAATCCTTATCCTCCCCATATTCCGACAAACACCAAAGCCCACCTGCACCAATACCCTCACTTGCCTTTACTTGTCATTACTTCTATATTTATTCCCATTTCTCTTATGCATTCTTTCATTCCTCAAAACCTCCCTTTGCTTTTCTTAACTAAATATAGATGTGAAAGCAAAAAGTCTAAACGGAAAATGTGCAATGTGAGCATCACGTCCTTTGCACCTCCACGTGTTTTTATAGAACGCGTAGGAGTCTGCCTTACAAGACGGTAACCTGTCTGTGGCACAATTATTTATCCCAGCTGGTGTTTACTCACCGTAGTTATATGTAAAAAAACATTAAGAGGGAAAAGAAATTAGTGAAGGAAATGATTTCTTTAATTCAATTCATAAACTGAATTAGGAAAATACCAAACCTGGGAAAACCTTATAAAAGAATTTGATCAAAATGATGAAAAGTGAAGAGAAAAATTTGAAGAAGTTACCGAAACAAATAGACTACAAATATCTAAAAATGCTCCTTCAAAATGCTAATAACAATTTTATATTTTAATAGGGAAGAAATCCTGAACGTTCGTTTTGACCTGGCCATGTAGAAACGTCAGCCAAAGTCAAAATTTTTATCGTAAAAAACTCACAAAAACAACCAATTCTTGGCCAATAGCCGTAACTTTGAGTGTTTAACGAAAATTTAAAGAAAAGTTTTCTCTCGTAAATATTTTTGTCTGTCAAATAAGGATCGCCAATAATTTTATTCAAACGAGGAATAAACATATTTTCTTAGTTATTTTTAAAAGTGCTGGTTTGTTACCATTTTATTAAAAATCTTCCTTCACGCCTAAGCAATGAAGTACCGGAGTTGATACTTATAAGACAATTACAATGGGGTAAAGTGGCCTAGCGGACCTACTCTCGCAATATAACATCTTTAATAAAACATCCTATAAATAATTATTTATTATAATTGAAGTAATATTATTGATGGCTTCCAAGATTTATCAGTGATATAAAGCGGATATAATTAGAAGCGGATATAATTACCAAAGAATGAAAAAACATTAGTTCATTGTACTTGAAGTCTGCCGATATTCAATGATAGGGAGTACTCATTACTTCGGAATCAAATTCCATCCCAATTCCAATTCCAGATGATAAGGGCTTCGGTATTCAAGTCCTCTTCTCTCAAAAATAGTAGAATTTGAACTGAAAAAAAATTTGAAAAGAATTTTACTTTGGAAGTGATCAAGCAAATTCCTTTCACAGGAAAAACTTGTTGGAATGGATTTCCCAATACGGGTTGAGCAAGCGTGAGTTTTCACAAGCAAATCTTTTTCATTTTTTTATTTTCTTCTACTCACCATTTCACAGAAAACAAACGTTCAATGAATTCAGCCAAAGTTACAAACATTCCTTTTGAGGCCGTTACATGGTTTTCAGCCCTCAAATAATGTTCAAAATCGATTTCATAAAATTCATTGTCAATTTATGAAAAAAAATTGATGAAAAGTGACCGCTTATGACCCACAAGGGTACTCACCGCCCACTAAATATACCCACAAGGGATTACTGCAAGAAAAATTGCCACAAATGCCCACCATTTTTCTCAATCGTTTTATATTAAATAACATGCATCTTCTCTTTAGTTTAAGACAAGTCCTCCAACGAAAAATTGTCGTCTTCTGCACGTTGTATTTCCTAGGGTCTTAACGCCAACAAAGGATATCGAATTTTCGTGCATAAATTTCTCAAACGAAACTGAAAAGATCCAGTCCCAAAGCCCAAAATGTCCAATTCCGAATCCAAGGATTTTTTGCTTTCAATTCAATTCCAGTGAAAAGGATTTGCTTGTGTAAAGTTGGGCAAAGATTTTATTCGTTAACTCGTTAATAATTCGTTAACTAATAATCGTTAAAGTTAATTCAACTTCGTTACTTTTAGGAAAGTCGTCGTTAAGCCGTTACTTTACTCTCATAAATTGTTAACCCAAGTAACGAAGTAACTTTTGCTCTAATTAAATTAACACGTTACTTTTCACTCGTTAAAAGTTACTTAAAGTAACGAAGAAGTCACTGAGGTTAGATAAAATTAAGGGCGTCACGAAGAAATAACGACGTTAACACAAGGTAACAAAATAACAAAAATGTAACAAAGTTAATTGAATTACTTTTAAGTTACTTTTTACTTACTTTTGTTCTAGTTATTGAACGTCATGTCATCACTTTTATCATTATAAGTTAAATTGTTAACGTAATGCAGATTTACTAGTTGCTTTTGTGGATTTAGTTACTTTCCTTTATTTTTACCAAGGGAGTTAACTTGGCCCCAAAAAGCATCCAGTCCATCGATGCAGAATATCTTAAAACTGATTTTCCACATTGCCCTTGACCCCCAATTTTATGAAAAGGTGCAATTTTGCATGAAAAAATATTCATCAAATTGATAGCAGATATCTTCAAGCAGATTTTGAAAATGTACGAGAAAAATCAACCAAAATGATAAATGTTTGGGTGTTTTACGAAAAGATATTCAGGTCAAGTGAAGAATTTGCAAAATCCCTTTGAAGGTATTGGCCATCTATTGTCTCCTCCGCAAAAGCGAGTTACTCTCTTTATCTTTTCTCTGTAATCGTTAATATCTTTAAAGCGATGCATTTGTGGGATAGTCTTCTATTTTTCTATTTTTATAGCCTAAAAAAAATTTGAAATAATTTCAAGAAATTAAGTTTTATATAATAAACTTTTATTTTGTGAAAAAAATTAACTATTGATAGTCGAGTTGATGAACATCATAAAATGAATACATATACCAAAATTATCAATTAAAAAATTGTCGAAATAAAAATACAGTCAAGTCATAACCAAGAAATTTGTCTACGGAAAAAACTGATTTTGCCCTTAAATATATTGATTTTTACTACTACCAAAAGGTAAGAGAAAGAGCAGAATTATTCCTTCGGCACTACTCGAATTATATGTGAAATATTTTGAGCAAATTGGAGGAACAATCATGTCAACACATTTTCATACTTGATTTCATATTTGGTATAAAAAATTTTAATAACTTAAGAACCCTAAAAAGTTTTGCAGATATTTGAAAAAAGTGCTTGGGTTCTGGCAGCATTGCTGAGAAAAGTTTTTTGTTAAATCTTGTATAGTTCTCAGCCAAAATCATTTCTCATTCTCTGGTGCTCGTTTTATTTTTGCTAAAGACGGTAAACTTTTTTAGCTGTTCCAACGAGTTTCTAATTGCATTCTTTTGCTTCTTTCGTGTCTCTTGTCTTATTTTTTTTTTATTTTCGTTCATCGTTTTCACCATACCTAAGTTTTGTTCTTCTCTACTGTTTTTCTTTTCGTCCTTTATTGATCAAGTTTCTTTTGATTTAACCCCGAGGAAAAATTTGCTTGGTTTTAACTAATTAACAGCACGACGCAAATTCAACTAGCAAAAACAGAAACAATAATAACAACAACAATAGCAATAAGAAAAACAACAATAACAACAAGCACTTATTGCTTTCCGGCGCTTTTTATAAATAAACAGCTAATCCTTCCTAAAAAAACAACAATGAATGGGCGCTTGAGGATATCTCGAAATTGGTGGATAATGACGATCATTGAATTGCCGTAGGGATCCGTAAAGGATCATTGGATCCCTTCTCCTTCTCTCTCTCTCTCTCTTTCTCTCTCTCTATATTCAAAACGGAAAATAACGTTGTATTTCATAATTTTTGCGCTTATGTTGATTAGCTGGCAACGCCATTTTGAATATTAATGTATTTTGCAGATGTGGCAAATGCCAGCAATGTTCCGACCGGCGATGACATGATAATGTTGAGGACCAAATTCTAAAAAGTCTATTTTAAAATTGAAGTAATAATTTGCATACAATAATAATCACTGTGGCAAAATGCGAAAAGATAGACTTCAATAATGGCTTTATGAGAAAATTTTAATAAAAAAATTAATATTACCTTCATTTTTCAACCATCATTATCGAAATTTTAACCCAGTTAAAATAACTCATTAATAAAATGGAACTCCATTAAAACATATGGCAAACTGGCAAAGCCTTAAAATTTATAAAATACCATCTCGAAGGACTTTCAGCAAATACCGTCATTCCAAAAACATTTATGTTTTGAAAACATTGGTAAGCTTTTGAGTAAATGGTTTTGCCTTTGAATTTGTGTTCGGTCAATCGGATTAATATAAAAGTCATAGGAAAATGAATATTAAGAATAAGAAAGATACGACGAAAAAAGCAAAAGTATAAAAACATCTGCTGTTTAATAAATTCACCTTTTTATTTCCATTCCTTTTCAAAGTTCATCAGCCCTTTATCTTGAACGGATATGATAAATGAAGGTGGAAGTGTACGGAAGATTAGGAATGGACCAGTAGGCGCACAGTGGTGCGAAATAGAAATTCATCGCCTAAAACGTTGTAGCTTTTGAACGGATAGAAATTTCTTAGTAAGGCTTATTGCGATGGACAGAAAAACGCTAAAATGCAAGAAGAACAATACAAATCTCAATAGAGGTGTCAAGTTAAAAGCTGTGAGGCGTCAAAGTTAAGTTTGTTTTCATTTTTTGGAAATTTTCATGGAACAAACTGGGTAAAGGCAAATTGTTTCAAATTTTTTGTACATTTAACTTTTATGGATATATTCCTAACAATTGCAGTAATAATTTCAAATTTGAAAAGGCCCTTTTTGCATATATTGGAAATATATATCTCGATCATTTCTAAAAATGCCAATTTTTATTATATGCTTGGGAGGGGGGAGTAAAATAAATGGACAAAATAATATATAATATATAATTTTAACAAAAAAATAATATATAATTTTAACAAATTTTGTAAAATTAAAAAAGATTCAAAAAAATTTTAAGATAATTTTAAAAATTTAAAAATTGCAGCGAAACGCGCGCAAAAAAAATGTTTTCATCTGATATCCTTTGAGATAAGCTTTCCACGTTGTCCACGAATCGAACTCGAGTTTATCAAAGAAGACAAGTTGCAAACTTATTCAGGCACAAGTAGCAAAACGACTAATAAGCCAAGTTTGTGCTGAATTTTCCTCAAACAACAATCTCAAACTTCAATCTCATTTGCTCATTTCTACGAGACACCACAAAGCTGTGGCCTTGACGCATTTATCTCAATAGATAACATATTTCAACATTTCTTTATCGACCGCAAAACCCTGTATTGCAGAATTCCTATTGGTGCCAAAGTTTTCGAATTTTTATCGAAGAATTTCTATTTCGAAAACCGTGTATGTCTAGAAATTATAAAGGCAAATAATTGCCTGGAACCTCAATTGATTCGAAAAATGATTTAAATACTGACAAATATTCACTACCAGACTTTCCAGTAAGACGGCTATTAAGTAAATTTAAGCTTTTTAGTTACTTTATGTTCAGAAAAAACACAAACACATTTCTTCAAAATGTTTTCTTTGTTTAGTTTTCTGATACAATTTTTTTACAAAGAAATAATTCTTACGAACTATTCCTCTTTCTCGCTTTGTCTGTTGTTTTCTTATGGTCTTTAGTTATCTTCCATTACATTATCGGCTGTCTTTTGCTAATTACTTTCAGTTATTTGTGCCTGAACTTTTGTTATTCAAAAGAAAATTCTCTCAATTATTCAAAACTATTCATCTTGAATTAATGTATTTAGTCATAATCTTTAGCTTCTCCCAAATTACAAAAAATCTACCAAAATCTAATCAATTTCACCTGCTAAGTCTTACAGTTCCCGCGCCGCCCCAAAATTTGAAATTAGTCTTCCTGTTCCCTCAATCTACCCCTTATAATTATTAATAGTACGATTGGCACGTCTTCCTTTAAGAGCTTGTTTGAGGTTAGTCCCTCTTGAGGTTGTCCGTTTGTTTTTATTTACTCAACTGGAGACATAAAGTGATATCTTTTTAGTGAAAACTAAAAATCTTTTAAATCCAAATAACTTTTGTGAATAATGTGTTCCAAATTAACATAATAAACTAGAAGTAAACCCCGAAGACCCAATTAAAAGGCAACTATAAAAAAGTAATATGACTCAATTTATCAATAATGCACGCATTATTTTTACAAACTTCGATTCCACTGCACTGAAAATTCAAATTAATATTGTGCATTATACTCTGTGTTCTTTTCAATATGTCGAAAATAATAAAATTAAAATCTGAAATCGAAGCAATCTAAAGTTTAACCATAAATAAGGCAGAAATTTTAAAAGTTTGTTATTTATAGTAGTCAGTTATTTAGAGTTGTCTAACTATATAAAGTTATATATTTTCATTGATGTGACATGAGGTTATTGCTGTGAAATCAGCTCCGCAACTTCTACAGTGCAAGATATATTTACACAATTACATCCCGGAGAGGGCAATAAATTTAAAAACAGAAATCAACAAATATTAATCCACATTGACTTATAACTGCTAACGGCTCCTAAAATTTGCATGCGCCCTGTATCGATGCAATTACACAAATGTCTAATTGTAATTAAAGAAAATTCAAATTAAATTAGAATTAAAATATGAAGTCTACAATTTATTCCACAAAAATTGGCAAAATGCAGGACACATAAAAAATGCTATTAACCGCATTGGCTTCTCCGATTATGTTTGACCGTATATAATATTTTCCAATATTAATTAATAAATCAGGTAGTGATTCTCACATCATCATAATTATGATCATTACAGTATTGTCAGTTAATCTTGACAGTAATATAATTGTAGTTAATTGCATGTTATTTTATATGAATTCTCCGCGCATGTGCTTTATCTATAAATCTTATACAAGTGCTATACGTTACTGCATATTTTCTATATATTTTTGGTCTATCCAAGAATAATAGAATACGCCTTAAAATTCATGATTGCAAAATCCATAAATTTATAAAATTCATCGATTTATTTTTTATATTTTTGTCAATTAAGGTTTGTTTATTTTCTTTTTTAGAGGTTTCAGAAAATAATATTAAGCAAGAGTTTGTAAAAAATCATATATTTTCCGAAAGGAAGTGCATGCCCGTGGTACTAAGAAATCTTTGTTGAAATGTATATACTGAATTTTTAGGAGTGTGCTTCAGACGCGCATAATTTATTTCGAGTTTTTTTTTTTCAAAAGGAATTATAAGGTGGAATAGCATAAAGTCAGTTTGAACACTTATTTCTTCTGTTTCTACATGCCAGTTCTTTTTTGATTGTCAATTTTTGTCCTCTCGCACTATTGAAATGTGTAAATAAATTTATTTTCTTCTTCACATTATTAGTTAATTTCTAAATTTAATTTTAATTTTAACAAACTCAAAAACATAATTATTATCACTAGAGCGTCTAAACACGGAATAATTTTATTTAAGACAATAAAATTTGAGACCCCAAAAGTAGTTCGAGTTATTGTTCCTTAGTTGAAAATCAAAACGAATTCAAGAGAAATATACGACATATTTCTCCCCCAATTTCTATATATTTCGACCTGCAATTATATTGCCCAGAAATGCGCGCCACGTGCCGGGAATTGAATTGCAAACGGAAAGCATTCTGAACTCGAAAGACTGACTGATTGACCCTAGGGTCGACGGCTTAGTTGGTTTAATTATGCTAACAAATATTTAACTAGTCGCAAATAAATGTATTCGGTTGGAAAAATATAGACGAAGAAGAAATAGAGGTTATATTTGTATGTATTTTCAAGTGCTACTTCGGTCACATTTTTTGTATTGTCTTGTTTTCTAGATGTGGTTTTGTTTTTTGCCTTATTTAGGCTTCGAAGCACAATCTACTAATGCGAAACATTTAAATTAGAAACGTTGAAGAATAACCAAACAAAGGGTAACTGTTTACCACTTAAGGCTATCAAAATGGATTTAACATGCGTTTAAATAAAATCGTTGGCATCGAGGAGAAATACGAAATTATTTTGGCTACGAAATACGAAATACGAAATTGGCTTTATAAGCCAAATTTAGGTTAGGGTGTTCAGGGCTTTCCATTAAAATCGTGTTTGCGAAATATTATTATTAGAAAAAAAAATAATTATATGATTAAATTATATGATGCACTGGGTATAGTCCTTTGTACAAGAATTATATATAAAGAGATTCCCCTTGTTTCGAATTTAATTGTTGCTTAAACCGTTTAAGTATTCTGTAAGAGGAACCAAAATTATTGGGTACACGAAGACCAGACGAGGAAATAAACCCTGTAAGGGAGTTCCTTAACACAATTAATTTGGATCCTATTATTTGTAAGACAGCAAAAACCTGTTGAACAGTTTGGCAACGGTGTTTCTTTTCGTAACAATTTAAATACAATCTTAATATTTTTCTCTAAAATCTAGCTTTGTCATAATTTATTTATTTCAAAATGTCCGCTAATCCATTACTTTCTGGGAAAATAGAAATTTCACCACGGTTATACCTCCTGGAGATGTGTTAGATACATTAGGGTGAAATCATTTGTTCATCCATGGGTCGAACAAATTAAGTAGATTCTTAATAGTGTTAAAACAGGTGCTATCAAACTGAACTTGTGTATATCCATCACGCACTCTCTCATGTGCATATTGCGCGATAGCGTGATTAGTTGAAACTTTGTATTTTAGACGTGTTTTGCCTTCCACCCATTCCACTTATACGCACACTTCTTAGTGCGCCATGCACGACTACATATAGCCATCTTCCATCATCGCACTATTCCTCCGACTCCTTGGCGGCTGCAGACGCTCTCGAATCACTGAATATTGTTGTATTCAATGAGTTTTTAATGCTTTAATTACAGTAATATAACGAAGGGTTTATTCCGAAGAATAAGAAGGAAAGTTTGCTCAGTCTGCGTGTTTATGTTTGTTTTTCTTACTACACAACACAACCCCAGCCATTTTAGCATGAACATTGTTTTTGGGGTTGAATTTAGTTCATGCCATTTCCTCCAGATAAACTTTTTTGCGTTTTAACATGGATTTGGGTTTCAAATCAGTAAAAAATGGCATAAACGGCATAAAATATCTTTTTAGTCCTAATTAGGAACAGCTAGCGATTTTCTATAGAAGTATTTCTCAACTTATTTTGACGTTTTGAAACTCTACCACTACTAAACTTTTCATCTACAATCATTTCTTAATCCATCCTATTTAATTCCTTAATTACCTTAATTTCCTAATTAATTTATTTTTACCTCTTTCATGTAAATACGTTTTATCAAACTCGAAAAAATGAACTTCCAGCAAATTTAATGAAGAAAACCTAAGCTATAAAAAACTATTTTACTTCAACGGCAGACGAGAAGCGAGACTAAAAGGTTTCTAAAGCTTCGCTTAATTTTCTTCTCATTTGTATTCATCTACCGAAAAATTATTTCCTCAAGCATTCTTTTTCTATCCTTCATGGTTTCTTTAAGTACACCGAAAAATTAAGAACAAAATGAAATTGCACGTCAAAAGAAAAACCAAAGAATAAAAAGCCTGCAAAGAATAGAGGAAACATCGGCGGTGGCACCAGCATCAACAATACATAAAGGAAATTACCGTAGAAAGAAATTGTGCAGTCTATTCAATTAAGAAAATTCTTAACCATCGGCAATTTATCGAAGTTTTCATTGTGTGCATTTATACTAAGTAGCAGACTTATTCTTGACATTTTCATTTGCAACACTTTACCGCAGGCGAAAACATCAACGACGGCAAAACCAGCGACAGTTCACAAATGTATTCTTAATTTTACTGAGATATACTAAAGATTTAAAACAGCCTTAAGATGACCTATTTTTGATGCCTTTATTTCAGGAAGTCATGAAATCAATTTCTTGGAGTGTGCTATTTATTCTAGAAAATAATAACAATAATTAAGCAGTCTAATCCAATTAAGTAGTAATTAAGTATTAACTAAGTATTCAAAGCACTGCGGGCAAAATATATTGGGAAAAGTTTTTCCAATACTTTGGATTTTTTGTTAAAATGGTTAATTGGTTCACGTGGCGAGATGCTTCAAAAATTATGGCTTCAGAAACCAAATATTTACAGAAAAAGTAAATCTTTATTCAAGAAATAATTTAAAATATTTTTGTGGGTCACCGCAGGGTTCGATTTATAAATAGCGGTTATTTAACATATTTATTATTTTAGATTCGTAATTCAAACAACGGATAAATTTTACGCGTACAAAATCAGAAAGGACTAATGAATGCCTTTCGAAAAATCCGTGAACCGATCATCACGAGCTTCAGACTAACTCCAGCCGGTTCTGGAGGTTTCTATTCTATTACATCTATTATAAATCAATTGCATTGAATTTTTCATTGTTCGTTCCATTTAGCGATCTCCGTCTGTCTGTCTTTCTGTCTGCCATTTGTCTGTCTATAACTATGTGTCTGTTTGTCTAAGTCCACAGAAAAGGCGTGCAAGGCCCTCTATTGCACTATACCATGTCTCGACTCTTTTAAGAAGAGTTGTTAGGATGTGTTAGTAGATCAAAATGACCCAAGAAGAATGAATAGAAGTGTGTACCACCCACCGATTATTGACATCACATAATAGATTTATATCATGGGTGTAGGATATACAATATTCGGCCAGACCAATGTAAGCATTCTTATATTTTCTTAGTTTTAGCCGTGGTCTAAACGCGACGTCTCACTCTGCGTTGAAAATTAAATACACATGTATCTGAGCCAACATATATACACCTTTCTATATCGGCCACGCCTCATTTAATACGGGGCAACTAGAGGAACGAACTTAACATACCCTGACCCTTATATATTGCACTTGACATTAAATAATAAATTTTGCCTGAAACTTTAAAAATAGCGGTAAAACGATTTCCCAGGAATCTATAAAAACGCTAACACAATGATGATGCATCATTTTAAAAAACCTTTAACATTAAACCTCCGAATCCATCGCCAGGTTTACCTGTCAGAGAAAGATACCTTGTCGTTGTTTCGAGTGTAACTTTAATAATCAAAATCATTCCTTAAAATATTCCTGATTTGATATTGATAAATTCAGAGAAAAAGTGTTATTCGCACGCTATAAATAAGTCGATTACAATTACATTATCTCTGGAAGACGGCGAGCAAGTAGAAGACCCTTCTTCTAAAACCCAGAAATAACATTTATGAAAATACATATAACGTTTTTAACGTCTTGGATGCTACATATTGTCTTTTGTTTATACCCTACTATTAATCACTTATTATTTATTTATATTTTTATACTATTTTTTATTAATTCTTTATTATTTTTCGCTTATCATATTCCCTACCTTATTGTTATTTATTAATGATCGAATTTAGTTTATTAGTTTCTAATCATTTATTAATTATTCATTTTTAAACTATTTTTCATTTTTAACTATTAATTATTCAATATTAGTTATTAAATATGAATTACTAATTAATAGATATGAATAATTAGTGATTAATTATTAATTATTTATAATTATAATTTATTTCGCATAATTTATTTCGAGTTTTTTTTTCAAAAGGAATTATAAGGTGGAATAGCATAAAGTCAGTTTGAACACTTATTTCTTCTGTTTCTACATGCCAGTTCTTTTTTGATTGTCAATTTTTGTCCTCTCGCACTATTGAAATGTGTAAATAAATTTATTTTCTTCTTCACATTATTAGTTAATTTCTAAATTTAATTTTAATTTTAACAAACTCAAAAACATAATTATTATCACTAGAGCGTCTAAACACGGAATAATTTTATTTAAGACAATAAAATTTGAGACCCCAAAAGTAGTTCGAGTTATTGTTCCTTAGTTGAAAATCAAAACGAATTCAAGAGAAATATACGACATATTTCTCCCCCAATTTCTATATATTTCGACCTGCAATTATATTGCCCAGAAATGCGCGCCACGTGCCGGGAATTGAATTGCAAACGGAAAGCATTCTGAACTCGAAAGACTGACTGATTGACCCTAGGGTCGACGGCTTAGTTGGTTTAATTATGCTAACAAATATTTAACTAGTCGCAAATAAATGTATTCGGTTGGAAAAATATAGACGAAGAAGAAATAGAGGTTATATTTGTATGTATTTTCAAGTGCTACTTCGGTCACATTTTTTGTATTGTCTTGTTTTCTAGATGTGGTTTTGTTTTTTGCCTTATTTAGGCTTCGAAGCACAATCTACTAATGCGAAACATTTAAATTAGAAACGTTGAAGAATAACCAAACAAAGGGTAACTGTTTACCACTTAAGGCTATCAAAATGGATTTAACATGCGTTTAAATAAAATCGTTGGCATCGAGGAGAAATACGAAATTATTTTGGCTACGAAATACGAAATACGAAATTGGCTTTATAAGCCAAATTTAGGTTAGGGTGTTCAGGGCTTTCCATTAAAATCGTGTTTGCGAAATATTATTATTAGAAAAAAAAATAATTATATGATTAAATTATATGATGCACTGGGTATAGTCCTTTGTACAAGAATTATATATAAAGAGATTCCCCTTGTTTCGAATTTAATTGTTGCTTAAACCGTTTAAGTATTCTGTAAGAGGAACCAAAATTATTGGGTACACGAAGACCAGACGAGGAAATAAACCCTGTAAGGGAGTTCCTTAACACAATTAATTTGGATCCTATTATTTGTAAGACAGCAAAAACCTGTTGAACAGTTTGGCAACGGTGTTTCTTTTCGTAACAATTTAAATACAATCTTAATATTTTTCTCTAAAATCTAGCTTTGTCATAATTTATTTATTTCAAAATGTCCGCTAATCCATTACTTTCTGGGAAAATAGAAATTTCACCACGGTTATACCTCCTGGAGATGTGTTAGATACATTAGGGTGAAATCATTTGTTCATCCATGGGTCGAACAAATTAAGTAGATTCTTAATAGTGTTAAAACAGGTGCTATCAAACTGAACTTGTGTATATCCATCACGCACTCTCTCATGTGCATATTGCGCGATAGCGTGATTAGTTGAAACTTTGTATTTTAGACGTGTTTTGCCTTCCACCCATTCCACTTATACGCACACTTCTTAGTGCGCCATGCACGACTACATATAGCCATCTTCCATCATCGCACTATTCCTCCGACTCCTTGGCGGCTGCAGACGCTCTCGAATCACTGAATATTGTTGTATTCAATGAGTTTTTAATGCTTTAATTACAGTAATATAACGAAGGGTTTATTCCGAAGAATAAGAAGGAAAGTTTGCTCAGTCTGCGTGTTTATGTTTGTTTTTCTTACTACACAACACAACCCCAGCCATTTTAGCATGAACATTGTTTTTGGGGTTGAATTTAGTTCATGCCATTTCCTCCAGATAAACTTTTTTGCGTTTTAACATGGATTTGGGTTTCAAATCAGTAAAAAATGGCATAAACGGCATAAAATATCTTTTTAGTCCTAATTAGGAACAGCTAGCGATTTTCTATAGAAGTATTTCTCAACTTATTTTGACGTTTTGAAACTCTACCACTACTAAACTTTTCATCTACAATCATTTCTTAATCCATCCTATTTAATTCCTTAATTACCTTAATTTCCTAATTAATTTATTTTTACCTCTTTCATGTAAATACGTTTTATCAAACTCGAAAAAATGAACTTCCAGCAAATTTAATGAAGAAAACCTAAGCTATAAAAAACTATTTTACTTCAACGGCAGACGAGAAGCGAGACTAAAAGGTTTCTAAAGCTTCGCTTAATTTTCTTCTCATTTGTATTCATCTACCGAAAAATTATTTCCTCAAGCATTCTTTTTCTATCCTTCATGGTTTCTTTAAGTACACCGAAAAATTAAGAACAAAATGAAATTGCACGTCAAAAGAAAAACCAAAGAATAAAAAGCCTGCAAAGAATAGAGGAAACATCGGCGGTGGCACCAGCATCAACAATACATAAAGGAAATTACCGTAGAAAGAAATTGTGCAGTCTATTCAATTAAGAAAATTCTTAACCATCGGCAATTTATCGAAGTTTTCATTGTGTGCATTTATACTAAGTAGCAGACTTATTCTTGACATTTTCATTTGCAACACTTTACCGCAGGCGAAAACATCAACGACGGCAAAACCAGCGACAGTTCACAAATGTATTCTTAATTTTACTGAGATATACTAAAGATTTAAAACAGCCTTAAGATGACCTATTTTTGATGCCTTTATTTCAGGAAGTCATGAAATCAATTTCTTGGAGTGTGCTATTTATTCTAGAAAATAATAACAATAATTAAGCAGTCTAATCCAATTAAGTAGTAATTAAGTATTAACTAAGTATTCAAAGCACTGCGGGCAAAATATATTGGGAAAAGTTTTTCCAATACTTTGGATTTTTTGTTAAAATGGTTAATTGGTTCACGTGGCGAGATGCTTCAAAAATTATGGCTTCAGAAACCAAATATTTACAGAAAAAGTAAATCTTTATTCAAGAAATAATTTAAAATATTTTTGTGGGTCACCGCAGGGTTCGATTTATAAATAGCGGTTATTTAACATATTTATTATTTTAGATTCGTAATTCAAACAACGGATAAATTTTACGCGTACAAAATCAGAAAGGACTAATGAATGCCTTTCGAAAAATCCGTGAACCGATCATCACGAGCTTCAGACTAACTCCAGCCGGTTCTGGAGGTTTCTATTCTATTACATCTATTATAAATCAATTGCATTGAATTTTTCATTGTTCGTTCCATTTAGCGATCTCCGTCTGTCTGTCTTTCTGTCTGCCATTTGTCTGTCTATAACTATGTGTCTGTTTGTCTAAGTCCACAGAAAAGGCGTGCAAGGCCCTCTATTGCACTATACCATGTCTCGACTCTTTTAAGAAGAGTTGTTAGGATGTGTTAGTAGATCAAAATGACCCAAGAAGAATGAATAGAAGTGTGTACCACCCACCGATTATTGACATCACATAATAGATTTATATCATGGGTGTAGGATATACAATATTCGGCCAGACCAATGTAAGCATTCTTATATTTTCTTAGTTTTAGCCGTGGTCTAAACGCGACGTCTCACTCTGCGTTGAAAATTAAATACACATGTATCTGAGCCAACATATATACACCTTTCTATATCGGCCACGCCTCATTTAATACGGGGCAACTAGAGGAACGAACTTAACATACCCTGACCCTTATATATTGCACTTGACATTAAATAATAAATTTTGCCTGAAACTTTAAAAATAGCGGTAAAACGATTTCCCAGGAATCTATAAAAACGCTAACACAATGATGATGCATCATTTTAAAAAACCTTTAACATTAAACCTCCGAATCCATCGCCAGGTTTACCTGTCAGAGAAAGATACCTTGTCGTTGTTTCGAGTGTAACTTTAATAATCAAAATCATTCCTTAAAATATTCCTGATTTGATATTGATAAATTCAGAGAAAAAGTGTTATTCGCACGCTATAAATAAGTCGATTACAATTACATTATCTCTGGAAGACGGCGAGCAAGTAGAAGACCCTTCTTCTAAAACCCAGAAATAACATTTATGAAAATACATATAACGTTTTTAACGTCTTGGATGCTACATATTGTCTTTTGTTTATACCCTACTATTAATCACTTATTATTTATTTATATTTTTATACTATTTTTTATTAATTCTTTATTATTTTTCGCTTATCATATTCCCTACCTTATTGTTATTTATTAATGATCGAATTTAGTTTATTAGTTTCTAATCATTTATTAATTATTCATTTTTAAACTATTTTTCATTTTTAACTATTAATTATTCAATATTAGTTATTAAATATGAATTACTAATTAATAGATATGAATAATTAGTGATTAATTATTAATTATTAATGATTAATTATTAATTATAAATAAATTTTTAATAAAAGCCGATGGAATTTTTATATAATCGTTTATTATTATCGTTGTAAGTACTATTTCATGATAAAATTTATTCTTTAAAAAGTATTAAGTCCTGCCAATGGTCGCGTACTCCCTTTGATTCCCTTTCATATCAAGAAAGAAGAAAGAACTAAAAGAAATTCTAACGTAATTTTTATGAATATATCCGAACTACTCACCGGAAATTAGAAACATTGTTCCCAAATATTAGTCACAGCATTAAGTGGACTTTTGCCAACTTTAACTTTGTAGTTGCTTTCGCTCATATTGTTGCAACCGTGTCAATTGTTGTTGTAGTTTTTCCTCTACACTTATGCACACTGCAGCCCACAGCTCTAAAAACAGAAGCCAACACAACCATAAAAACAAAACATGGCTTACATAAACATATATGCACGTACACAATGCATATAAACTGAAAGTGTTTCTTTTGCACCAAAACCCGCACCCTAGCATTTAGCCAGAGCTGAGCATCCAATTAAGAAGTCAAAAATTCTATTTTCGACTTTTTATTAATTTTATTTTAAAACAAATACCAAGCATTCTATTAGGAAATACTGATCGCAAAATTTCATGCACTTTCGCAACAATCAAGCACACACATACACATACATGCTCACTCATCCTAGCGTACTTCATCCACCGACTCAAACACTACCTCTTTTTCTCTCTATACCAGTGTTGATTACTCTACCACTCTCTCTCTCCTCTCTCTCTCGCCATTTCAATATCAGTCAGTCGTCTGCAAAGCAACAAAAATTGCATCAACTTAAATTTTTTTCTTTCAATTTTAACGTCGCGGCCAGCTATCTTTAATACATTCTACAACTTTTAATGACAGGCAAACAGAAAGGTTAACAGCGGGGGTAGAAGAAAACTTATAAAATACTTTTCCCAATTTTTTATCGTTGTTAACATTGCTGTTGCTGTTATTGCTGTCGTTGTTGTTGTTTGCATTGGCTATAAAACTATGTCTGCTGTAATTGCACAATTGTTGTTATCACCGTTAATGCCGTTGTAGTTGTAGCTGCTGCTAATTTTTCTTGAGGTGTTGTTTTTATTTTTGTTGCTAGCATAGTTAGGTTTTAAAGTAACTGTTTCGCGCCCTTTGAATATTTAATTGGAAACGACATTACCGTTTATTACAAAGCTCTATTTCTCCTTCCCTCTGTCTCCCTCTTTCACTATCTATCTCTAGTTCTCTCATATTTCGAATGTTTTCTCATCAAGCTTTTGTTTGCTACTCATGCATGCATGCTACTCATAGGATGCAACAAATGGAAACGAAAATACATACAACAAATCAAGGGTAGGCTTCAATCACTACTAGCATTATTAATGTTGTTTTTGTTATCGTTTTTTATGTATGTATTATTTTGTGTTGATTGGATTGGGAAAATATATTTCATTTTTAGATACGTATGGTACTAAACCGAATATATAAATTTAAAGAATTTCTGGATTCTGGACACAGTTTCTTTCATTTTCGTACAAAAGCTTCTTAACCTCACATTTATTTTCGCTTTCTCGTTTCTGAGCATTTCGAAAAGTTTCTTTTTTAATATTAAAACATATTTATAAAAAGTAGTTTTGCTCTGCTAGAAACTAATGCCTTGCTTAACTAATGTTTTGCCAATAAAATAATGCCCGATAGAAAATTATACCATTAACCCAATATTCCGTCATTACCTCTTTCTTGTGGTGCATAGTGCACACGATTTTACTCGACTTCTTTATGTACATGACAGGAGCATCCCAAGGCTATTGTAACTGTTTTCTTACGAATATTTCCATTTCTGCCTGAAACGGTTTCCGAGGGACATTCATGATCGCTTTCTTAATTAACAATACTGAGAAAGTCTGAAACAGTTTTTAAAAGTTACAATTACTTTACAAAAAATTGTGTTAAATCACAAACGAATGAATGAACCAGTTGAGCGTTTACCACAATAATTACGATAACATTCAAATTTTTACAACTAGCTACAAAATTCGAATCGAAGAAACAGAAAATTAGATACATTTGAAATCATACCAACGAAGCTTTCAAATTCAGAGCCACTTAAAACCTCATAACTTTAGTGTTAACTCATAAGATAATTGCATCGTAATAAATTATGAAATTTCCTTTCAGAAAGATCTAAAATAGTTCATCTTTTCATTGAAAGAAGTTCACGCCACTGTTACTAGATATGGGGACAAATAACTGCCACTAAATTTTGATTTATTTGATTGTGATTAATTTATTGAATCCAAAAGATACATCCTCTCTCCATCTCTCTCTCTTTCTTTCTTTCACGTTTTTACTTGCGCAATTCATTCATTTACATTTCATACATTCATTATAAGAAATTTATCATCTTCGTTTGAAAATTGCAGGGGCCACTTCTGCAGTTTTGAAGTATTCTATTGAACTTAAATAAACACTTTTTCACACTTCTTTGTCTTTCTCTAGACTGCAAAATTTACAAGAACTTTATTGCAGACTGCACCCGATTCGTCTATTTACGACTTTATTCCAAAGAACCTTACAAGTGATTCTTTATTCATTTCGACTTTGGGAATATTTTCCACCAGGTTTTCATCCTGTTTACAACCGACACAAACAGGCAAAGATGCAAACAAAGAAATAGTAAAACGAGACTTTATAACGTAAACGAGATCGCACCCAACGAACATCCAGGTTTCCATTTATTTATCCATACATTGGTCCCAAAAAGTAAACCGAAAAAATGCATTTAACTTTTCTGTATTTAAGCTGGATTTAAACTAACTACGTTTATAAAATGTCTGCAAAACTATTTTACTTCAATATCAATGATAAATTATCTCCTGAGTTCTATCAATTTTAAAATCCATAATTTAATTTTTATCACTATTTTCTACTTCCCCTTTTTTAGAAAGATTTTACGAGAAATTTTCATTCGACTATTCCATCCAAAACAAACTTTGCCATGCAAAATGTATTTATGTCATGATTAAATTAAATTAAATTTGTTTGCAGAATATGGATGGTATGGAGATATACGGTAACCATATACTCACATCAACAACAGAATATATTTACAACAACAACGACAGCACTGAACTTCATAACTTTGACGGTTCATGCACATAAACGAATCACGTAAGACATTTCATCATCATGGACGAATCGTGTCATCAACGTACTCTTATAAATTATTATTGTGCAATTAAATTAATTGAGTCCTATTCGATTATTCCGAACAAAACAAATGAAAGACAAAATCAGGAAGTATATTGGTGAGCACCAAAGTGATCATTCATATCATTATTTTGTCGTTATCAGGTAATAATTGGCAAACCATCACATGGTTTTTTAAAACAATCCTCTAATTAATACACCGGTCTATATTTTGCAGAAACTATCCGGAGCTTCTAACTGACTGAATTATTGAAATAATTCATACTTGTTTTCAGAGAAGTTTTATTAAAATTAAGAGTTCCAAATTTTGGAAATGGAGGATTAATATAAACAATAGGATAATTCAATAATATTAGTATTACGACAATTATCTTTGTAACCAACTCATAGACCATTTAGTTTTCTCAAGTATTAATTTGTCATTAAATAAAACTCCTTAAAAAAGTAAATAACATTTAAGAGGAAAATTATGACAGAAAATGTGTAATTATAATCAATGGCAATGCAAGAATTTTCGTCACTGATTCCTGGAATATCGAATCCTCTTTCATGAATGAAGTTTCCGACTACTGACGGTATATGAATATGTCAGTAGTTTAGATGTATTTATTTATTTTACACATATTCAAATATTAGAATATAGTCAATATGTTGAAAAAACAAGAAATTCATTTGAGACTCGAATCGTAGAAACTATCGATTGGTAGAAACTGGTGACAATATCGCGTTAGCAGCTTCTCTAAAATCAAATCACGAAAAGTAAACAAACGCAACAGTTATAATGCAACAGCAGAGATGACTGTACAAGCAACAACAGCGATAACAGCGATCGCATCCACGATACCATCCTTCTGTTTAATGATATAATTTCCTCTTATGAAAATATTTTACGAATGGAATATTATTTGTTGCAGTTTGGTAGTTTCAGCAGAAGAAATGTAAATAATTTTTTAAAGGAGACCTTCTACTTCGCCGCCCATCACCACCCTCATACTGTCGTCATCCTGAAACCATAAGATTTTACTTCACAACGCCTCTAAAACAAACATTGAATACAAGCAATATTATTGCGACGGAAGGAAAACCATAAAACATAAGCAATAATAATAATAATAATAATAATAATAATAATAATAATAATAATAATAATAATAATAATAATAATAATAATAATAATAATAATAATAAAAGCATTAAAAATAGTAAATACGGAAAATACGGTATTCACAACCGGCAACAGCTAGAACGAACCGCAAGTTCGATTAACCGGAAAAACAAAAAGGAAACATAAAACTAAAAGACTTCGTGGATTATCTTTTGCTTGCACGCGCATAAATACCTGTGTGTAAGCACGCTCACATTTACATATTTTTCACGGTCTATTCATTCATTTACAAGATTTTTTTCTTTCCACAAAAACCTCCAAATGTACGAGAAGAGAATAAAAGAAGAAAGAAGAAAACTGCAATGAAGGCCTTCTACAACAACGACAAGTATAACCACAATAACAATGTCATTGACAGCAACAGCATTGCTCTTCCACTGGATCGAACTTTTTTACCGTGCATCGTGCCATCACATCGCTAGCCTCCAGGAGACAGCTTCTGCCGTTCTTCTGCCACCAGTACAATTCGAGATCTGATCAAGCAGACGAGGTTTTGCATTTCGTTTCTCTCATTCTATGCATTTGTTCGTACCCTAAAACGACAACACGTAGCGAGCGCGATGACTTTAATATTCACAAATACGATTCAACTTAAACGGATTTAATACGATTTAAAAGGCTTCTGCAGCGGACATCTAGATTAAAAACTTCAATAAAGAAAGCATCAGACTGAATTACATCTAATTACAAAACACATCAGGCAGGCAGGCTAAAACAAAACCGTTCATGAACAAAACTTCAGCTCTAGCTTTTAATATACAAAAATATTTGTACAAACAAGAATTAATTTGAGTAATGGGTTGTCTTCGACATTCAAGCCTCCTCCATCTGCATCATAATTCTAGGACAGAAGCATTTACTGGAAGAAACTTACTCACTATGGGAAATCTGCATTACCAGAGCTGACTCTTGTCATCGGAAACTTGTGGGATCAGGACCCAGAGGCAGCTTCGCTGCTACTTCCCCCCTCACGTAAAAACAAATTAGAAATCTTATTCGCATTTACAACCATAGTACTTTCGAATAAATCGGAGTTCAAACCCAAGAATATTCTCAATTGCCTAGGAATCCCAGAATATGGTTACACCCATATAGACGCACAGAAAAATGTATGTTGGTGATGTTGATTCTCTGATGCGTTTATTTATATTTAAATTGTTTATTTTGGTGTCGTCCTTCTGTAAGTTTTATTTCATGCTCTTTACTATTTAGATTTTATTGTTGCTGTTATTGTTGTTATTGTTGTTCAAGATATATTCGGTTGGACTTATTCTCGTTGGATATTTTTCTGAGAAATCTTTAGCAACTGCGCAGAGATTAAACCCTTAGGTCTCTTTCAACTAATTACAACAAAAATTAGCATAACAACAACAACAATAGCCACAACAAACTCAGGCTACCGTACATACGACAGCACATACGACACAGCGATACCGATAAGGTTAAAAATAGCACTTGTATCGTGAAAACGAAAACAAACAATAAAATGGTCAAAAAAGCACCCGAAAAAAAGGCTACCCCATATCACGAGTCGACCAGAAATTATCCCCAATTTGTCCCACACCTTCCCCTCTTCCTCTCGTTCTCTATCGCAATTCTGCTCTTTTAAATCATCCCTCACTTCTCCTTCCTGTCTCTTCTTCTTCCGTTTAACTACTTGTCTCACTCCTGAAACAACGTTGAGGAACGATTAATTTGATTTACTGAGCGTCTGGTAAGCAAATCCAGGCAGGCAATGTAAATACACGTGCCCGTACATTCAACACATACTTTAAGGCAATGTTAGAATAGGTCCAGAAGTCAGATGGGCAGTCAAATTAATTTAAATTTTCGCGAGAAATTTTCTTACCGTTAGTAAATCAATAGCATTTAAAGAAGGATGAGAGGGAGGGTATGAGGTTGTCTTTTATCGTGTCAGAGATCGTATCACATCGTATTTATTGTATCGGAGAACCAAAGAAATAAATGTATTTTTAAAAAATGTTTCAAGGTACCGCGGTCAGGGTTCAGACGCAATGTGCTTCGGAGTTCGGCAACGGTATTCTCGAATGTCATGATGAGTTAAACGTATCCATTCCTAATATATACTCGATATATTCCGTAGACACGGACTTCCCGGCATATAAATGTTGTATTGTAAATGTATTTAATTCCTATGAAATACGCATGAAAGCAACATCGTTATGCCACTCCCCGATATAAATTCTTTCAGCAGTACCATCAGGCAATAGACGACTGCATTGTGCCGTGTCCATAACGCTGTCCGAACTTTCATTGACCATCGTAAATATGACCCATATTGTTCGTCTTAAGCCCATATTTCTCATTCTTGCTGTTTAGCCAATAACCAGAATAGGTACCACCACCAGGATAATAAAATGTCGCCCGCCCACCCGCCAACGTTATTTCTCGAAAGCCATGGTCGACAACACGTCATACTCTATAATAACGTCTTTTAATTGGAAAAGGAAAAATGATTAAATTCTATGAAACGCATTTCGAAGCCACTGAATAACTTATCTCGATGGAAGATTGAAAAGCCAGACACGATACACAGCATATATCGAAAATTTCAGTAGAAGAAAAACGGAAAAAGTAATGACAAATCTTTATAGGCATATTCATAATTTTGAAATCTATGAAGAAACTTTGGATATTTTGCACGGCTAAAGAACTGCTGCCTTCGACTGGCATCATAGTATTTTTTGTATCTACGGATACATACATATATAATCTCACACAATAAGATCACTAATTTTCAAGCTCGCAATTATATCGAGAAGTATTCAAGGCTTTCCCCCACATTTTTTAACAATATCAATAACAATGCGAACCACAGTTTTCTTCATCATTTCGGAATCCAGACATTTAGGCGGTGACCGTGACGTAGAAAACTAAAAGCAATTAAGGCAATATGTAATCGCATTTATATACTTTATTGTTCGAATATCCTAGCGTAAATAAGTCGATGGCGTACTCAAATATGAAAACTTCCGGCTTCCTAAAAACGTATTTTAATATTCCTTTATTCTTTCAATTTTGACACATTTTTATTATGAAAACAAGATTGATTACTTTTCGAAGAAAATAAATGGCCAAATCATCAATCCAATGTTGGATTCAAAAGAAAGTGTACGGCAGTTATGAATGTGAACTGATATTGGCAACTGTCACATCTTTCTTCCGCTTTCAAGCCGCGGCTTGCGGCTTAGGCGTAAATTTGTGATTTAACGTGACGAGCTGTGTTCATTTATGGACTATGACTTCAACCGGTTTCGCTTCGCTAAACTCGAAAGTTCGGCAAGTTTTGGTTAGCTAATTTAGTCGGGTCTCACCTTTGTGAATAATTGTATGACGAAGTACCGATATTTATAGCTGTGGTAGTCTCGCCGACTGTACAGGTTTTGGAAACGAATATTTATACTTTGGATAAATTTGACTGTTAGATTTCAGCTTATTACATGTTCTTTACGAATTAACTCTGAATTCCTTTATATTCCGAACTAAAAGGCACGTAGAGATTTTGCTTGGCGCTATTGCATTCTGAGTGTTTATCTTAATGTCAGTTAGCGTCATTGGTTGGACCTCGGCCTTCAGTTCTTAAATTAGATTGAGATCTAACGAATGTAATTCCCACAGATTCAATATTACTTAATTTTGTTCAATCACTGACATCTTGGTCCTTCATAAGCTTCATATGCTAAATATAAAACCAGTGCCAACAACGGAAACCCCTATTTTTTCAAATTTATTATAAGTCAGAAATTACTAAAATTTTAAACATTCTAAAGATATAATGATCAAGACTGTTACAGAGCAGTCGTCACAGTTATATTACAAAAATTCACTATAGTAATAGCTGGAAAATATTGTGATATATAAATACGTACATTAGGCAATAGTGCTTTTAACAATGAATCAAAAGATACTATATTAAACATATGTTAAAATTGTAAATAAGAATCTTAAAATGAGATTATAATTTATTAAGATGCTACGTTTGTTGTCTCCTTCGCGTTGGTCTCTTTGTTTCCAGTGTATTTGGCAATTTAGTGTCAAGCATTTTTTCCACATCAGTCTTCTTTTTTCGGCCGCGAGTGTTTGCTATCGTAATAGCCGCTACCGCTTCACCAATCCTACTTTCACCACTACTATTCTTACAAACTATGTTGTCACATGCACTATTTTGATTTCTTCTTCTCCTTGAAAGAACCATTTTTGGTGAATTTTCCGAAGATTTAAAAATGTTTGTTGGAGTTAGAGATGGCGGATTTGGTAATAAATTTAGTGCTGACATTTTACTGATAACTTCAGTTTTAGATTGAACATTTTGTCTTTGCTTTTTTTCATTTGATCGGCGTGCATTCCCCTTGCCTTTAGCACAACCTCTCCCATCAATATTATCATTGTTAAAGGTATTACTTCCAGTTTTCTTCAAAACGCTCTTCGTTTCTACATCCATCGGTACATTTTCTTTATTATCTATTACTTCAACAGGACTATTTCTTTTATCTGAATTTGGTATTAAACCACGCCTAGTTCTACTCTGTTGCTTCTGTTGTCGTTCTTCTGAGTTTGATCCTAAAGAGGATTTTATCCCTTCAGAACTATGGTCAGGAGTTGAACTATCTGAGGAACATTTTTTACTTCCTGAAGTGATAGATTTTTGACGCAGGCTTTTAGAAGTTCTAAAACTGTTCTCAAAGCAAGGTGCAACGATCTCAACACTTAAGAGATCATTGTTATTATTACTATCAATCTGTGTAACTTCCTTATCGCCCAAAATAGCGATGTTGAGCTCACTTTCACTACTTGTATCTGTATCAAAGTCTGTAGATGGACACAGAGAACCGTTCTCCTGAATTAACTTTATGGATTTAACAATGTTACGTAATCCTTTATCGCTATTTTCTTTGCATTCTTTATCTTCTTTCCTTTGGTGTTCCTCTTTTTCTTCGGGTGATAACCGAAATTCAAGAGCCCTTCTCAGTTTCTTGATACCATTTCTTAGCTTCGGCTCCGGAGTTTTCTTTAACAAAATTTGTGATTGTGTCGAACGTTTCTGTAATTCCAGACTGATTTTATAAATTTTATCAACATTTCGAGTAGCTCTTAGGGAAAAATGCAATGCCAGATCTACATAATTCATTACTTCATCGTGTCTATTTTGCGCACGTAAATAAACCAAATAATGCTTCATGCTTAATAGCTGAACATTTTGAAAAGTTAATGATGAGAAATTATTCCCCTGATTTTCGCACCATTTCGCTGATTTCTGATAGAAATCCTCCAATTGCTCGAAATCTTCGATGAGGAAAAATAGGCGAGCATTAATGTGGCCAATTTTAAGATATGTCCACTGAAGTAGATTATTCTCCCTTGAAACCTCGGAGGTATCATATTTAAGAAAACACAGTAGTTTCCGATTGTCCGCAGCCAATGTATATTGCAGTTTATACTTTTTACGGGAATTGCAAAGAAAAAATATATAAAGCTCATTGTAAAAGATATGGTCGTCGGTGCCACTTACCTGCATTAACGGAGACATTTGAACTTGCGCCACCCTGCGAATAGTTTCAGTGCCAGAATTTATGCTTAATAAAGGACTTCTACCATTTCCGCAATTTACAATTTGACAAGGTGCCTTCGCAGCTCCTGCTTCTACAGTCGATTTCAATCTGAATAATTGCTGCTCTTTTTTTAGACCTAAAAAGCTTTCAATAATTTTCAATTTAACCTGAAATTAAATAAACCGATCAAATTTAACACACATATATGATCACATGCCAGAATGTATGAGCTCACCATGGCCTTGTTTACGCATTCTGTTTGCAAATTTGCAAAGCGCCAAACCACTACTAACCGTTACCAACAATAACAAAAAAAGCCATCTTGATCAATAAGTGGAGTGAATTGAAGCGACTTCATCAATGAGTGGATAGTAGTTGTAGGAAAGAAGAAAAGGAGTGAGTCTATGCGGTTGTTCTTGTTCTCCTTTTATTGCTTCTTTTTTTAACACATTCCTGCAAGTAAACAATTAACTTTTTATCTTAACGAGTATTTCGACGCCACTGTAAACACATCATATTTTAATTGCATAGAAAATCCGACTCTTTTCATTGTCTCCGCTTTTGTTGTTCCTGTTGCTTTTCTTCTGTTATTACTTCAATAATTTTCATAATAGTTTTTTATGTTTATGTTCAAATTTTTGTTGGTTTATTGTTGTAATATTTTCCTCCTCGTTGTCAGTGTTATCCTTTGATGTAATTGTTATTGTTGTAGATATATCGATTGTATTCCGAATAATAGCGATGTTCTGTCTTAGAATGATAATTGCTGCCTTTGCACGGTATACTTTAAATGGTTCTCATTATTATTACTGTTTTTTGATTCATTCTCCATTCGTGATTCTGAATTTATTAAATACGGTTATTATCCTTCTTGTTCTCCTTTCATTGTGTATTTGCTGCCGCATTATATTCATGTTATTTGAATTAAATTTTGAGGATAAAAAAGTTGAAAGAAATGCACAATGGAATTTAGGGAAAGGGGAACCAGCAGAAGAAGAGCATATAACTCTTTCTAAAAGTAATAATTTTAAAATAATGACCACTTTATTAAAGCAGTATATTATGCGTGCTCCAAATAATTTTCCCTCTGGGAAAAAAGCTCTCAGACCTTGCTCCCTATCTATTTCAATACCTCCTCCTCGATCCTTGTATTATATTTCAAAATTACACTTTTAATGGCCAATATGTTCTCCGTTAAGCTCAATTTATCACAAATTGCTTCAGGTATTCCAGAGAAAATTTTAAATTAATTTCCAAGAAAACAAAAAGCATGCTCTATTTTTATAATCCTTTGTCTTTTATGACCTTCCTGTTTATGTATTATAAATTACAATTTTTTTTCTATTACGTTTGAGACAATCCAATGTCTCGTAAGAGACATCGTAATGAGACATCCTTGCGCGGCTGACCGTTGGTATTCAAACCCAGAGGTTCAGAACTGGATGTTATAGCAGTACAAAGGACAAACGTTTTAACCGTATACGGCTAGCCATTTTTGAAAACTCTTAGAGAAGAATGGCCTCTCAACGAAACCGACTGTCAACAAATAGCTGTAATTACATAATATAAACTTCCTTTGGCTTGCCGTTTGTGTCGACGGCATGACGAACCTACTCAAAATAGTGCCTCATGCAATGAAGGGGAAAATAGGAAAGGGGATTAGGTCCACCGAGTTATCGAAAAAGTAGTAAATTTGTTGTAAAGAAAATACTATGTAGGGGTTATTTCTCCTCTGGGAGCAATAGGCGATAGCCTAAAAATGTGGAATGGAAAGGAGTGAAAAGCATTTATCTATGCTTCCATATCCATCATCCGTCATCCAAATACATCATCATGACGGCCTCACTGGAACATCAACAATATCAACCCCAAACACTCACACAAACACGTCTCATACTTTGTAAAGGCAAAGACTGCGTGTATAAAATGAAGAAAATGCAACAACTTTAAAAAATGTCAAGCATAATTTCATTCAGAGTTAAAAACCTAGGGTTCAGCGAAGCACAGTCCCTTTATGTTTATTGTATTTCCTTTTAATTGATTCTAATACTCCATATTTGATCACTTATTTTTCAAAATTTAAAAGAGCAATTTTCATACAATTTTTGGTATCTTGAATACATTTTTGTTTTTTCTCATCAATAAATTCAGACTGTATTAATCCGGGACGAATTTAGCATGACTTTAACGTAAGCCCCAGAGTTATTTTGTAAAAAATTTAATAAATTCTGCCTTTGAATTCCTTATTTCTCAAGTATTCTATATACGCCTGGCAGGGAGAAAAAGGAAGGGGTAAAAACATAAGAGGGCAAGAAAAGATAAAAAGATACAGAATGATATCTTAATTGATCTTAATTGATTGCTTCAAAATGTTTTACCAAACGAATTCAATTTAATTTTAAAAAATAAGTAAACTTACTTATTTCTCCTCAATGAACTAAGGTTTCAACCCTTTTCATTTGCCTTAATAAAATGTTATATTTTTAACAGTGTAGGCTACGAAGGTTTCAGCCAAGTTACTATTGATTGAATTTCGAAAAAGTTTCTGTAAAGGAATCAGTCGAAAAATTTGAAGCTAAAATAATTGAAAACTACTAAGTAATGTTTTTAAATAACCAACGTTTATATAAAAAGGTTGTTTTACTTTGATTTTAATAAATTATTAATAGTGGAATATTGAAATACTAAAAAAAAGAAAAAATGTAAGTAAAAAAGAATCCAATTTCAACGGAATTAATGAAATAATTCGAAAACAGCTTCAAAATATATATAAATTCTTTTTATAAATAAATATTATTTTCATTACTATGAAATTATTCCCAGAACAAATAAATTTTCGTCTTGACTAAATATATTTTTAATAATCTTGATTGCTTTCGTGATCATTTGCAACGTGCTGGGGAAACGCAAGGATATAGAATATTCTGTAGATGAGAAAATGTTATTGCGAGCCCCAACGATACTGAAAACAAAACAAACCAGAACCAATTGAAATAAGTTAGGAAAAATAAATAAAGTATAGAAAACCTTCACATCAAAGGATATTTGAACGATACGATTGTAAGGGGAAAATTAGTTCACATTACAAAAGAGGAACGAGTAGAATTTCATTTATAAATGCGAGCTGACGGTTTTGATTTTTTTAGTTTTTGTAACTTTTTTGTTCTTTTTATGCTTCTGCTTTTTATTTCTTAAATTTTGAAACTTATTTTTATTTCTTGTTTCCTATGAGTTTATTTCTTTCCCCTTCTGGTAATAAAGCTACAAACTTTTTTAGATTTTACATTCTATCACCGTCTATTCACCTGTCTTTCAACATATTGTCTATGTGACTGTCACTTAATTTGTTTTGATTTAATTTTTTCAATAGTATTTACTCTATCATTTCTCTCATTTAGTTCGTTGACCAAACGCGTTTCTACCTTTTGGCTATATCTCTTTAATTGAACGGAGTCAATCTGTTTGTTTGGCTAAAACGACTTTTCTCCTAAGAGTTTATAAAATGTCATTCTATTCTCCGATTTTATCAAATTCCTAATTTTATGGCACACCTCGAATGGTTGCAAGCGCGAGGCCTATTTTTGCGCGAATATCCATTCGATTCGATTCGATGCGAATATCCATTCCATGCGAACAAGCATAACTGGCGTATATGGGACGAATCCAACCCTGGACCCACCCGCAAAAGGTTATTGTTTGGCGCGGATTTTGAACCGCCGACATCAATGGTCCGTACTTTTTTGAAAACAACGTTGATGATCACCGTAAACGGCGTGCGCTGCAGAACGAAGACACAGTATGGCGCTACGTGGCACACAGCGGATGCCGATTTGAGGATATATTTATTTCTCGCAGAGGTAGCTTCTCTAGTCTCTATACTTTTTCTTGTGGCGTTTCCTAAAGTCTCAGGTCCATGCCAATAAGCCGATATAGACTGATCACCATAAAGTCAATAAAACCTAGGCCACCGCTCAAATGCAGGCGATATAGGCAATAGAGTCTTTGAAAATTAGACCACTCGGATCCGTGAGAACCCACGTCGGATATTTGAGCGATGTTCAATTTCATACATCATGGCGTATATGAACCTTGGAAATACAGAACTGCAATAATACCTTATACGCAGGTTGTTTCATTCCATTTAAACATCGACCTGCTTCAATAGAAAAACTCTTTATAACAAGAAAATCAAGCTAAATGATTAAACAACGTTTTTATAATCGATTGCCAGAATAAAGTTTATTTATGTTTATTAGTATTTTTATGTTGATGTCCATAAAGAAATGAACATAATACAAAATCGCCCTTAAGTCATTGTAAACACGTCGCTAGCACAGAAACAGGGTCAACCGCGTTATGATGAAAAGATGTATTCATTTATTATGATATTTCTTGCTTCAACTACATTTCATGCAACGCATTTTAATCCTGAACAATACGTGTATTTCATCAGAATATGAATGCAATAATTTTTCTTCGTTTTCTTTATGTAATTGTGTGTACGTTACCGCGGCCGTCTGTCATCCCGTAGAAATGTGACACATACATACGCCCTCTGATGAGATTCCTCAATTAATCACCATGATTTGCATCGATATGAGTTGATGTCATGTCGTTTGAAAATGAACTAGTTTTTATGAAAGCGTTGACTTTGTCGACGGAAGCAACAACGGATGGATGGACTGCGAACAAATTTCCAATTAATTGCACTGAAGCTTAAAGGATGGTGCTTGAAAATATTACGGACTGCAGTAAATTTTATAGATCTATTTCTTTATTTCTAAATATTATTAGTTTCTGGAATGAAAAGCGAGGCTATTGATAATCATTGATTGATGGATACTAATGAGGGTGGTATAAATTCCTACCATTTTTGCTCATTGTAGTCTAGCAGCAATCCTTTCTCTATGAAGTGATGACGTATGACGATTTCTCTATAATTCGACACATCATGTACGGCAATTTCGAAATTGGTCGTAATTACTCCCAATTCGTCTTCTTCGATGTTAAAGACAAAACAACAATGCATCTCAATCGCTTTTTAAAATAACGCAATGGCTTTTCAGAAGGATCGATCGATGGTATTAACTCTGTTTCGAAACGCATCCCTCTAAAATTAGGGTCCCTAAATATGTAACAGTTAATTTTGTTTGCCCACTGGTTCTTGTTTTCAAACACTTCTTGCATGCTTCTGCCTTGGTATTTACGAAAAATGTGATGCATGGGCACCCGGAAGCCCGAAAATCTGTAATCAGTTAGGAGTTAACTTAGTCCTTATGGGTCCTCTTTACCACGCTACTCAGTAATCCCCTAACTGCTACGAATCCATCTCTACCGAGTACAAAACTCAATTTTTGACAAACTTATTTCGGCTACCCATCCAATATCTGGAGACAGAGTAAGCCTGCCTTTCTGTCAGAAACTTTTTCTAGCACATTATTTTAATACGTTCAACGTGTGCGTGTCGGCTAGTTTGCAGAAGTTCTATAAGAAATCATCCGTGGAGAGGAAGTGTAAGAGAAGGAGGCAGGATGTGTATGAGAATTAACCAAGCTACGTTTTGTTTTTGTTGACAGGATAGACGGTTGGAGAGATAGTTGAACAAACTCCAGGACAGATTATTGGAGAAATCGTTGCAGAGGTTTGGGTGGTGACACACAATTACGATACATCTGAAAGCATTTTCCCATTATTGAACAGTAAACAATACCTGAAGGTAAGAACTAGAAATTTATTAATCCAAGGTAATGTAAGGGGAGAAGATAGGATGGAAATATGAAACAAAGTTCACTTAAAAGATTTGTTGCTAATACATTTGCACCATTTTATTTTCACATTCAATGACTTGTACTTTTTTATTTATATAAGATTTTATTTTCTTTTAATTTCTAAATTCTTTTAAAGAGACTACTATATCTATAATTCCAAAAATTCGATACTGACTTTAATCAGAATGGATTGAATGCAATCGAACTGATTTTTAATCAACTGAACCGAAATAAACCGAAATAAATTGCATTTTGTGTGCTGGTTGCTTTGTGTGTGTGTATTTCTTGGAGTGCACATATAGGTATACGTAAAATGAAAGTTCGTGTGCGTATGTGTGTGGGTGGGTGTGGGTGCATACGTGACTATATGTGTGTCTGTGTAAAAGGAGATCATTTATAGGAGCAAGAGTTACTTTGACGTCCCAAGCTGACTATCCTCTACTGATAAAAAACGCTTGAATTATTTAAAACTCAGAAATATAATTACAATTTTTAATAATTATACAGAGTATGTATGTATGTGTGTTCCACAAATACGTTATTTGTAAAACCAATGAAGTCTCCTTGTTCTGCCTCTTATATGTCTTACAAACACAGTATGTCATTTTACTAAAGGAAAATTGTAAATAAAATATTTAAAAAATATATATTACTTACCTCAATTGTATCCCAAAGATGCACCAGATTTCTGGGATATTTTTAAAAGTCTTAAAGGTTTTAGAATGGTTTTTTTAATTTACTCAAATTAAATTGAATCTATTAAATAATAAGTAACTAATAGAAATAAGCCTTTTCGAATAAAGATATTTTCATTCAAAAGCTAGCAAAGAAATATTTCAAGAAAGTCTCGGTATTACCTTGGAAAATTTTAATTGTTTTTTTTCGCGAAAATTTTCGCAAGAATATGCTCGAGTTGTAAAAGTATAAACGGAATAAGTATTGACGATAGAAATTGCAGATATTTTCTTGTCAGAATTTTATTTCATAATTTATGGTACCCAAAAAAATGCATACTTCATTTAAGAGCAGTTTAATTTAAAATCACTATTGCCTTGTCAAACATATCCATGGAGAGTCATTAATCGCTTCAGTTGAGTTCATATTAATTTATTCCGAAGCACGCGTTTCTTTTATGGAAAAAGTGGCTGCCTAAAATATCGATTCGAATTCAAAGTTAAGTTAATAATTATGAGTATCGGCTTTCTTTGACTCTTAAATCTCGGTGTTTATTTAATAATCATTTGCAAATAGTTCGCAAAGAGGACTAATGTGGAATAGCAGTAAAACATTTTATACAAGAAGTTTCCAAAACACTTTAATCATAAAAGCCCTAAAGCAGCAAATGCAGTAAAATTGACATAAATTCATTAAATGTTATCGAACTTTGTAAATTTTTAGGTCTCCTACCTAGCATGACTTTACCATCACTTGCATCTCCAATTCTCATCCTGTCATATTTTGAGCAGAAGCAGCAGAAGCAATAAAAGCGTATGAATGAACCATTATTCGTTACAGACCCTAAAGTGTTGCGGTTGTGTATGTGTGCATGTGCGGTTGTTTCTATGATAGCACGCGTCGTGCAAATATCTATATATTTTCCATACCTAAGTGCTTATATTCCCTTGTATCTGATTTAAACAAACAGCCTCTGTGGCGGAATCTCGGAACTGTGCTCAATCCAAACGTACTAATAACAAAAACCAAACAAAAAACTTGAATATCTCGAACATACGAGACCACAATACGACCACTACAACCAACGTCAACTTATTTACAGTCACCTACTAAGAAAGTAGGCCAAGAATAAAAGGAAAATAAAATAAAAACCTGAAGGAAATTGTAAACATATCGTTTCACTAAAACATCTACGGGGTACAATCTCGCAGAATTTATTAGTAACAGCTGAACCCGCCAGGGGGTGGGGGTGGGGGTCAAATGATTATTCTTGCATCGGTAGTAATAATCGCAATCCATGGAATGTCCTTGTGCTTTATTTTAGTATTCATAAAGTGTCAGCGTGAAATATTTCGAATTGAATTCAACGATGTGAATTTATTTTATACCATTATTTACAATTCTTTATCAGATTTCTTAAAGACAATGCCATCTCGCTTGTTCTCAATTATATTTGGTCTTTTATGGTTAGTCCATGAGTGTGGACCCCTTGCAAAATTATGGCAAGCATTTACTACATTGTGGTATAGCCGACGTTATGATTTTGAGATTATTTTTTATTTCAAATAGCGAGGAAGGATAATTTGGATTTGTCAGTAAAAGCGGTAAAATGTTTTAGTATTAGAAGACATGTTGCGGGGAGGGATTACAATAATTACCAACCATTTTAATTGTGTAAATAATACAAGGCATAGTTTATTAATGCATTTTTTCAAAATCCAGTTTTTTTTATTTCAGACACAGGCAATTCCTGTCCCACACTTTTACTTTTTTTAAATTTTTATTCTTAAGGCTACGAGAAAACTGAAAGAAATTGAGGTTTTCTTTCTTTATCCTCAAAATTATTATTGCATCGTTATTCTCATTTATGTCACTTTATCTCTTCTAAACGATTTTCAGTACTTTGTAGCAAGTATAATTCACAATGTCGTCAAATATTCTACTACTACCATCTCCATAACTATGCTACCAACTTTTTCTTCAATCTATTTTTTGTTTTTTAAATAACCAAAGTCATTAGATTTCACTAAGAAAGCCAATTAAGTTAACTGAAGATTGCCTTGCAGGACGAGGAATTTGTTATTGATGGTTGTTTAAGCATTTAATTTATCTCGAATATTTTCTAAAACTTTTCGGATTACGTTCTCAATTTTTATCCTTATTCTTTTCTCTCATTTTTGTCTATCTCTATTCCTTGAACGTTTTATTAATGCCTGGCCGTTTCTAACCGAAACCGAATATGGCTGTATGGAAAGTCACGAAATTGGAACGTGGTTCCGTAAACATAAAAGAGGATAATAAACGCAGTAGGAGGGCACATGGGAAGAGAAAGATCGATACTTGTGAAAGGATAAGAAGGATTCCTAATATTGTACAAACAAGGAAAAAATAAAAATGTTATATTTTAGTTCATTGCAACGATTTAGGTGTTTATGAACGTGCTCGAATCATAATCCGGAAATGAGTTGCGGTAAATACGAGTGTCCGAAAACAGAATGAAAATTTTCGGTATTTTTGAAAGCTAAACATTTAGTTTAATTTAAATCAAACATATCAATTATTTGATATGTTTGATTTTGTTAATTATTATATGATGTTTGTCAATTATTTGATTTGTTATTTGATTCGTTATAAATAATTTGTTTATCAATAACAAAATTCATTTTATTGCTTTCAGAAGCAGAATATGTTTTCCGATTAAATGCAAACAAAGCAGTTTCATCTCTTTGTTTCATCTTTTCTCTGAGTTTCATCTCTTAATGAGATGAATTTACGATGCAAAGGATAGCTTCAAGGATTCACGATACTATCGCTTTTATTCAAATCCTTCGATGTTTTAATTAAATATCTCCTATCTTTATCTATCTTATCTTTAACTTTATCTATAACTAAATGTATTTTTTACAAAGAAGGCTCCACAAAAAGCCAAAAAACCACCCTACCAATTTACACCAAAGTAACGCTGCTATTTATTGATGATTCAAAATATATAATTCCACATAAATTCTTTCTGTGTAAAATTCTCAATAACACCCAATCTTGAGTGTATTTTTTTAATTTATTTTATTTCACAAAAGGCATTTACTGATTTAACTAAGGTAATAATGTATGTGATCTCTATTGTTGATTTTCGGAATTCAAATGTGAATTGCCACTTCATTTTTATTGAATTTGAATCTCGGAATAGTGAAACCAATTTTATTGTAAGGTTCCGCCACTGAAGGTTCAGAATATAAAGCCCATTTCTCTGTACCAACAAACATGTTTTCCGCGGAATTATCTCCAAGAAATCTAAAGTTGAAACACATCGACATTACGTGTGCTTTTGGAAAATCTGATCTACAATTCCCAGGAATTAGCGTGAAGATAAAACATATTCCGGTGCTTAAAATATATTTGAACTCCACTGAAAGCATTACTCCACGGCACATCAATAATATAAACTTTAAAAGCTAGCGGAATTTTTACGGCTTGAACAACCATAAATTTGGAAACATTTAAAAGACTTATGAGGGATTCAAACGGGATGAAAAAGAGTTCCATATGCATTGAAACGAGGACGTGCGGGGAGACTAGTTCTCATCAGCGACTACACATTTTATTAATAAGGAAGAAATAACGTCGTATCATAAATATCAAATTGAAACGCTACGGCAATTCAAATCGGAGATATCATTAGAAAGACTTAATTATGTCTCAACGTCAGGAGCGAAACCGGCTGCGTGTATGGTTTGTGTATGAGATGATTTGTGTGTATGAGATGAACCCAGTTGTAACGCAGTGATGTCATATGCGTTGTACAATCCCTTTCTTTCCTTGACTAGGAATTTGTACATTGCAGAATCATAGAATATCTACTAATATTTGAAAATAGTTGAATAGATATTGTTAAATTATTTATAACACTTTATATTGGATAGCATTTAAAATATAGACTGGTTTATATTGAACCATATCAAGTCTACGTATATTACATATGCGTCTTGTGTCTCCATCAAATCACTTCAAAATACTTTACCTATTTCAAACAATTCCTTCCTGTGATCCCCAAATTATAATATAAAGTATTGCTAACGCACCACCCCCACCATCGGACTGTATCCATTAGGAGAGAGTATGGTTTTTGTGAATGTGTGTGTTTGTGCGCGTGTTCGTGTTACGTGTGCATGGGTGCATGTCCGTGAGTGTGCATGTAAATATAGCTTGTAGCGTATGCAATATATAGCATGTTTTTTAAACGAAATAGAACTTCAAATGATAAAAAATAATACAGAAAACAATATCATAAATAAAATTGTTTCATTCACGTAAAATATGAAGACATGACATTAACATCTGAAAATTATTTCGGGCATATGATCAACGTAACTGTTACTGATATAGTGCTCACATGACGCCACACGAAATAATCGAGAGGTGGTTAAAAACAAATTCAGGACAAGAGGGCAGGAGGAGTCAAAACCAGAGAAAACAGCACTTAAAAAAATTTTCGTGAAAATCATAAAATTCAAAATAAATCGATATTAATACACTGTCAGTTCCTGAAAAGATGAATAAAAATTAGGAGCTAAAAGAAATGGATGAAAATTGAAGTGAAAAGCAGAAAAAACAAGAGATGATTTCACGGGGACCTTAACATCCTTCCACTTCTAGAAACTATAAAAAGCAAAGGAGTCTGTGCCCTCAATGTCTTCAAAAAGAGATACCAACGTCCACTAGCTCGATTACATAAAATAATCGATCGACTATAATCACTAAAGAATTAGTGATTATAGTCGAGGTTCCTTAACAAAATGAACAATAAATTAAAGAGTTCTTAAATTGCTTATACTGCCGCAGTTACTGAAACCGAAGTTATTACAAAATGTTCCAACAAAATTGAAACTACTTAACTTACTTAATACCAGAGTGATAAAATGCTCGGCTCACAGCGCAGAGGATGAGCTGAAAACGCAGCGCATGAGAGCTCGTGAGCTGGCCGAATAAATATGTATACATTGATAAGCGTTGATATTGGATGTGGGTGGTGATGATCTAAGTGTTCAAAAGAGGATTTTTTTATTGCGCCAATAGATAGCAAATATAATGAAAAAGATTTGAAGCATGATGGGAGTCAGCTCACGAGCGCTCATGAGCCGTGAGTTGGACGATGTTGCTCAGTTCACGGGCGTGAGTTGTCTGAAGTTTTTTTTTCGACTCACAGCTCAAGAGCGCGAGCTACCTGATTTACTCACAGCCCATGAGCGTGAGCTGAAAAAAATTTTGCTTGGCCCGCGCTCGTTAGCTGCAAGCTATTTCAAATTGCTAGGTTCGCTCATGATCAATCGTGACCTGAAATGAGCTGTACCCTCGTAAGCCATTCCGCACTCTGCTCAATACTTCTTCTGAACTTATAAGGACTGCGTACTTATTAGGATCATTAAAACTGGATCGTACAGACATCATGCTTTTGTTCATTCAATAGATTAGTTTTGTTTGTTTTCCAAGACTTTTTTCAGAAATTTTTTTGAGAGGTAATTCAAAATTTTCCTAAACAAAAATAAAGTATTGAGATTTGATGTTGCGAATATCCTGTAAGCAAAAAGATTGCGCATCAGCACCTTTTCATATATTTTTTTCTGTTTCTGTTTTTTTCGGTCGTCAAAAAGAAATAAGGCAAAATAAAGGAAAGAGCAAGAAATAATAAAAAGGAATTTTTGATAACGGCCTTTGGTCGTTGAACGAAATTAAAACTTTCAACAAGAAATATCTCGTGGTCATTAGACTGCTTTTAAAGTTGAGGTTATTTAATAACGATTTTCAGACGTTATTTATTTGGCCTCATTCCTAATCTAATTCATTCAGAATAAGTTAATGATTTCTTAAGATAAAAAAATCAAATTAAGCTTAGGAACACAAAAAGTGAAAGCAAGTTTTTGGGAAAAGGCGAGAAGAAATGCAAAACGACAACAAAAAAGCCCCATTAGATTATAAATTATTGAAATCTGCTTCCATTTCGACAAGTAAATCCGTTTAAATTTTCGTCGTTTAATTAAAAAATCGTTTCAAAAACATGTAAATTTTAGTATATAAAACTTATGACGAAAGGAAAATAAAAATGTGGCGGAATTAAGTAAAAAATTCTAGAAAGAACGCCATCATGTATGGTTGTCGTAAATAAACATCATTTCGCCAACAAAAACTTTACTTGCGATCTCTGTATGCGTGGATGTGAATAACACTGTGCTTAGTGGACTTTTGTGAGCGCGTATGTAGGTGTGACATGGGTTAGTATGTGCGTGTGCGTGTGTTTGATTGCGTGTATATGGGTGTGTATTTACGTGAGTGTCTATGCGTATATGGTTTTAGAATTATTGTTAATTTCTATTTGTCAGTTGCAGCGAGCGGTGTCGTAAAAGCCAACTCTAGAGGAGTTATATTTGAATGCCTTCTCTTCTTCTACTTCTTCTATTATTACTCTTCTTCTATACTTCTATACTTCTTCTATATACACACTTCTTACCTTTTTCTTCTTGGGTTTATTCCTCCTTTTCAAGTTTTTCCCTTGCCTCTAATAATCCTTTTGGTCTTTTGTTATAATCTTCTGCTTCTTCCTTCTCATCCTCTTCTCCTCCTCCTCTTTCTTCTTTTTGTCTTCTTCACTTTAAGTTTTCAAATTTCAAAAACAAATATTTTCATACTCTATTTATTCCTAAGCTAATTTCCTCTGCTGATTTCCCCTTTCCTTCGTTCTTTCCTTCTAAGTTTATACAACACAAGAAAAATATAAAAAGAAAACTTATGTCGAAGTTCATGCTCTTAAAAACATCTCCTACATACATTCTTGTTGCAATATATTCTCTTCTTCTTCTAATCCTTCGTCTCTTCCTACTTTATTGTATTTGTGCTCTTGTTCCCAGTTTTAACCAAAATAGAAAGAAATTCAAATAACTTTTTCATTTCCTGACTTTTCTCCACATGAAAACTATCCGGAAAATGCTGAAGTTAAGAATGATATATTCGACTCATTCTTTGTCTAACAGCTAATTACAAAAACGATTTAATCAGATGAATATCCGCCAGATAGTGTTTTTCACATGATTAATTAATGCTGTAATAATGAAACCACTCGTTATGAACTTATAATAATGGTCCTGATTCGTATGCCCTTAATTTGCTGACGGTTCATATTTCGATGAATGAACACCAAACCATAAGTGCATTTTCGTACATATGCACTCTATTCCGTCCCTCGTAACGCCCCTTTAACGTGCTCTAATACATTGTTTCATTATTTGCTAAACTGAATGTAGACGGAAAACCTAAAAGACAGATTGAAATATGTGCAAAGTGATCATCTTTTCTCTTACATCTCGACGTGAGGTTCTGTCTTCAAAAGACGGTAACCATTAACCATTAACCATAACATTGGCATAATTAATTATTCCAGTCAGTGTTTTCTCACCGACATTCTTTGCAAAAAGAAAAATTGACGGGAAGAGAAGGAATTGGTACGTGTGTAATTTATTCAATTTCATTCATAACCTAAATTGGCAAAATGCCAAAAATGGTACGGCGTTATAAAAAACGTTTATTAAAAAGACAAAATGTGAAGAGAGCATTTCGGTGGAATTAACAAAATTGCAAAAATTAAAATCCCAAAGCTCTCCCAAATGCGAGTTCCTCCATTTTAGGTTTAATAGGAACGAACTTTTAAAGCCTTTCTCAACTATTATCAACAACACCTCAGTCAGAATAGACTTTTACACTGTGATCCATCTCACAAATAAATACTTCGTAACCATAAAAATATTCATAGTACTATGAATATAGTATACTTATAGTTGGAATATACTTATACTTATAGTTGGAATTTTACTCAAATTTTGTCAGACTTCGTAGTCTCTTGTGTTCAATTTGTTCATGCCAGTTAGGGGCGCCATTATTCCCTTCACTGCAATAAAAAAATTAAAGGAAGTTTTCCGCTATTAAAGTAAAAAAACTATTTTATTACCCCATTTCTAAAAATTTCCCCTCACACCTAAGGGTTGAAAAATTGTCCCATTATAATTCATGACACGATGGATTCATAAGCAGGGTCAAACAAAACACCTTGTAAAGCAGGATATACCAAGCTAAAAAAGATATTAAAAAAATTGATTGAATAACGAACAAATCATTTATTCTTACTCAAATCCGCGAACACATTTTATTACATCCAGCCAAGCGCTTAGTTATTGTACTTCCTGATATTGTGTTAAGACTAAACTCTTTCGCCTTGTGTTCCAATCTCTTCTGATTTCGTTTCTTCTTTGGATTTTATTGCTCTCTAATAAGCCCAACCCGTTGAAGGGTCGATACTTGCAGTCTGTCTAATCTTATGATTATTCAGTCAGTGATGCATAATCGAAGCTAATGACCATAGATAACTCCGTTTGTTCGCTGACTGAAATTCGGAGGGTTTGGAAAAAGTCTCTAATCTTGGTCGAGACATATTGTTTAGAGAAGAGCTTTTTTACGAATGGCTACGTGAACAGGAATAATTGCCGTGTATGGGGCGGGTGAATCGAACTCACATCAGGTTTACGAGGTGGCAGTGCATTAACAGAAGGTTACTGTGTGGTTCAGATTTTGGACCGGCGGCGTTAATGATCCACACTTTTTTGAAATTAACATCGGTAAGGTCATCATCGTCCACTGCGTGCGCGACAGAACAAACACAACAGACTTATTTTGAAATTTAACGATATGGATGTAGGTGATATATGGTTACAGCAGACACGGCGCTACGTGCCATACAGCGGACGCCACGATCGTTACTCTGGATGGATGATTTGAGGGTATGGTTAACTTCCGCAGTTTCCCACGCGGTTTGACCCTACTGCATTTTTCTTATGGAGTTTCTTGAAGTCGCAAGTATATTACAATAAGCCGCAATCGACCGATGCCCTTAAGACAACATAACCTACTTCATCGCTCAAGTTCAGTCGGTTCTGTAACAGAATTATTAAAAATTGGGCCACTCCGATACGCATCACCGTGAAAAAGCACGGCGGACATTTAAGCGATGTTAAATTCCACACATTGTGGCATACATGAGCCTTTTAAATAAAAAAATTTCATTAATACCTCACACACAATTATTTAATTTAATTTCCGCATCGACCCGATCCAATTAAAAAACCTTTTAGTGGTGATCCTAAAGGTATTCTCTATTTTCTCTGATAAAGCATACTAATTTCAATCATTTATAGTTCCCTTTAAGTGGTTTATTGTCTTTATTATCTTAAAAGATAATTACATTCTTTAATATCTTTAAAGTGGTTTATTAATTAGCTCTGTCATATCATTATCTCTACACCCTATATGCAAAAGATTCGATCTGATACAATCAAGTGAAACCCATTAATGGATACTACACATATAATAAACACGCTATTATCAAATTATCAAAAATATAATTACCAGAATTAAAATACTACATATACCGCATTATTTTACTTAATTTTGATTAATCATCGAGGAGGATTGATTCTGTCAGTTAGATTTCACGCGTAGTTAATCACTGAAAAGCAAAACTTTTCAAATTAAGAAAAAACTGTAAAGCAATTTTCTTTAGAATCCGCGTGCACCACGCCGTTATATCAATTTTTTTTTAATTTTTTTTATATTAAATTTGTAATAATTTTCTTAAAAATTAATGATCACATAATTAAAGGCAAAGGACTAGTACTTGTTTTGATTTTATGTTTTCTGTAAAAAATCCTTGTAAAAATGTCGTCTGCGACACGACCGATTACGACCAAAATCGCAAGCGTAGGATTGATCATTACAATAGTCCAAAGTACAAAACACCAACTTCCTAATGTGGACAGTTTTTGGCTCATATGGCAAATATTAGAGAACCCGACAAGAAAAATTGTAAGCACCAGATAATTAACTAGATGTTGAAGCAATACTAGAAGCAAAAATTCCACTTTCTTTCCACTTTAGCCGATTTCAGATCATGCATGATATATATGAGTTACATCCCCAAAGACATCTTGACGGAATTAGTCGGAATATATTTAAGGATGTTCCAATGGCATAATCGAATTTTACTCCAAGGGAGTAAAGGCAAATAATTTTTTAATCTGGCAACACTTCTGGTGAAATTTCAACCTATATCCTGTGCTTTCTCTAGCTATTTTTATTTTTCTTCTTTCACTTTCTTTATATTCTTCTAAAGCTTTCTGAAATATTTCTAGACGTTTTCTCAATAAGTTTTTAATTGTATTCTTTCTTCTTCATTCAATTTCCTTATACTTTTTGATCAATTTTCTCACTCTTTTTCTTCATCCATTCCTCCCTTCTTTGCCGTTTTTCTATTTTCCTTTAATGCGAATACATTGTTTCATTTATAAAAAATCGCATAGATTAATCTAATTAACAAAACGATGAAAGTTCAGAAAACAATAACAACATCGGTAAGAACAACAAGAACAGCAATAAAAAAGGAATAGCGAGTAGCAACTGAAATAACGACAGCTAACAGCTTCTAGATTCAAAACAAGCAGCTTTCAGATTTTAAACAACGACAGAAAATAACAACAAAGGCTATTTAAACAAATATTTAAGGACGCTACTCATACACAAACCGAAAGTTTTCCTTAGCAATAACAACGACAAAATTTCTGGTGGATGAGGATATCTTGAGTATTTCTATTATTTCTTCAATAATCAATAATCAATAATATTTAGTATTTCTATTATTTTTTCAATAATCTTCACCGAAAATTAGCCGCTCTTTAGTGTTGCTCATTAATCCACAGGAGCTCCCATTATACCACTTAATAATTCAAGGCAAGTCCTTAAAATTGACTTGAACCTTCCCCAAATACCATCAAAGGATATCGCCATTTAAAAAATGTGTATAATTGCAAAATGGTAAGCTTTCGATTGAATGATTTTTAGCTTCGGCTTTGTGATCGTTCAATAGGATTAGTATAAAGAAACAAAAGAATAAGAAAACGAATAATAATATGATGAATAAATTTACTTTTTAATTTCAGTTTTTTTAATTTATTAACTCTTAATGGAAGAAATAAATACAGCAGAGAATGACCGCAGAAGGGACCTTACCGGCAGGCAGGCGGAGAATCAGGCAACAGATAACGCCTAGAATCGCAAGTCCCTTGGAAGACTATTTGAATACCAACACACATTTCATTTTCCTCCAGCATATTCTTTCTCAATATCCCTTTTTAAACAGAGGTATAATTTGTTGAATTTATTTTGATTGTTTGCTCCCATTGGTTTTTTCTTTCCCATTGTTTTTAGTTATCTTTAATTACATTCTCTTTTTGTCACTGCTTTTAATTAATTAGATCTGATATTGATTCACTTTTCTGCTTTTCAAAAATAGTCTTCTCCGAAATATTTTTCTCGGTGGGAGGTAGATTGTTTGCTTCGTCATATTAAGAAGTGTATATGGCGTATACAAAAGGTCATACACGTATAATATTCGAAAAGATTGTTGAAGCCTCTTCAATTTCATTACGTTTCATAAAAGATTTTGAATGCACGAGGCGTCACGAAATTTAGCAGGATCATTCGCTGGGCCACTAAGCCATTTTTTACTGTTTTGTAGAGTGGATTCTAGAGCAAAATTTTAATTATTTCGATTTCGTTTCGGTTTAATTACGGTTTATGGATCGCAATCCATATGCCGTAATAGAACGCAATCTAGAAAAGGCAATAATTTCTCTTATGCAATTAAAATTGGAATTAATGGCAACCCATCCGAAACAACACTATGCTAAGCAACATCAGATACGTCCAAGAAATATTGGTGCTAACAGAAAAAGATAACCCATTTCATTTATAGCATCAATTTGTAAAACAACACGGAAGTTTACTAATTTTAAAATTATCATTAAAAGCCGCTAAGCTCTCTTTTCTCCGTTAATTTTTTTAAATTAAAATTTTATTACATTATTAAAGAATGATAAAATATTTGAAGAAAAATCTTTATGACAATCTACATGATTGGGAAAGCATCTACCGAAAAGTTCAAAAAAAATTTAACATGTATCAAACGCATTCATTTCTCATTCTAGGACAATTTAAATGCTTTCATTTACGAAAATAGCTTTCAATGCTTGGCCTTTTAAATCTTTAACAAGAAATATTTTGACGTAATCAAGCTTTTGTTTCTGTCACTCTCGTGTCTTACTCTTCCACTAGACCTTCTTTCAATCCTTAATCACCTTATGACTTTTACTAGCGGAAACGATTCCTATCTATTTATCCTAAATGGAGAGCTTCTTTGCGTAAATGAAGTCATGCATATTCTTCTTCTTCATTTTTATGCCAAATTCTGTAGCGTAGACAAAGTTCTTCGCATTTTCCGTTGGTTTTTTCTTTTATTTTTTTCGCTTTAAATCTTCCTGTCTCACCCTTTCTCATTCTCACTCGCTCCTAGTTGTTGTCACTCTTTATGCCATGACAAAGGCTTCACTGTCACTGCACACTGTCACTTTATTATCGTTGTGCCGACCTAAATTTAAAAGAAAAATGTTTGCTTGGAATGTAAAACCATTAGCAGACTCCTCCGCTCTTCACGGTTTCATCAAATTATTTACAATATCCGACATTTCCTTTAAGAAGAATTTTAATACCAACAATAAATGAAAGGTTAAAGGTTTTGAATTAACACTAATTATCAAAAAGGATGAATACCAGGAGCAATTGTTGACTTCACATTGGCGTTATTTCTTTGTAATTCTACAAAACATTAGGACAATCTTTTATTTATCTCTTCGTTAAAGTCTGTAGTCCTTGATGTAACAAAATTATTGTGAAGCGATCATTATAATGAATATGATATACTTGCATAAGGAAACGGAGAAAGCTGAAATGAACGCCACGAAATGAAATTCCAATAGAATCTGGACTAAAATTTAAAAGGAAATCAAAAACGTCAGACATTTGATGTTTGAAAACGGCATGTACAACAAAATACTCTCAAGAACTCTGAAAAATCGAAAATAATGCATTCGTTAACTTCTATTTAATAAAAAGCACCTTAATGAAACTTAAACTCTAAGACAAAAAGTTTTCTTATTCCTTGGAAATCGGAAAAATAATAACATAATGAAGGTCTTAAGGTTGACATCCATAGAGGCAGAAAACTCTCTTTTACTAGTAGAAATTTAAAAAAAATTGAGCGCTTCAAATGTCTTTACAAAATTAAATTTATTTAGGAAAAAATTGGCTCTTTATCGGATTGAGAAATATGAAATTCAGCTTGTTTTAGGACATTAAATCATCGCAGCAATTCACCATTTTCCTTTAAAAATATCAATAAAAATATTTTACAATTCATTTTATTCAATTGTGTTTAGAATCCATGCACTTCGTTTCATCTTCAGTTTCTTATTAATTTCCTTTGTGCATCTCTGACAATATCATTACCGTCACCGCAACCAAAATGCAGCCTGAACCACCTTTTCATACGCAAAGTCATCGTTGACTTCTCGTCACCAAAAAGAAGTCATTTTATTCAGGAAGCCGACACAGGACAATTAACCCTTCTGTTACCTTAAGGTCATTTCGTGACCTTTTTTTCACTTTATAACTAATATCTCCAAAACAAAAAAAAATTCAATTTCCTTTTATGATATCCATTAAGTTATAAATACACTTCAAAAAACCGCAAAAAGAAGTTCTTAACATTTTCAGTAAGGTGGCAACTTCAACACTTACGTATACACACCTTAAGATCAGCTGATGACCATAGAAAATTCGCACCTTTTTTTGTGTAATATCAAAGAGCATCATAATTAGAAAAAATATTTCAAAATGCAAAATGAACATAATACAGTAAGTATTTGATATTTTTGATGAATTTTACTTTTCAAATCGATTTTTGTGGTTTTATGAAAGCGGTCTCTGCGGCTCATCGACACCCAGATTCAGCAGATCATTGAAGAAGGTGAAGATTATGATGAGTTTTCTGACAGCGGAGATGAAGATTATGTAGTAGACGAACACGACCATGAAAATTCAGACGAGTATATTGATAGCAGCAGCGAAAACGAGATGGACGGAGCTCTTGAAATAAATACAGTTCCAAGTCCAACTTATTTGTCTAAAGGTAAAGATATTGTGTGGTCAACAGAACCAACAAGCTCCTCTCAATCCAGAACCAGGACAGAAAATATAATACGTAGCCGGTCTGGAATAACACCTTATGCTTCTCATCGAATTTCTAACATCAAAGATTCATTCGATTTGTGTTTTACAATGCAAATGAAGAAAATAATCATCGATTTCACTAACATCGAGGGAGTCAAAAAAATTGGCGATAGCTTCAAACATTTAGACGAAACAGAATTGAATGCATATCTATGAGTCGTAATTTTATCAGGTACTTAAATTTCATACATACATATATGCACTTTGTGATATATATGTACAAATGAAATGTTGTAGGAGTATATCGTTCCCATGGAGAGAGTGTCCGCAGTCTTTGTGATGAAGTTCATGGTCGACCAATATTTCGTGCTGTAATGTCGCTTCGAAAATTTTTGGAAATAAATCGTGTTTTGAGGTTTGATAACAGAGACAATCGCAGACTAGGAAGAGTCAATGATAAGCTTGCTCCGATTCGCGACTTGTACGACAAATGGGTTTCTAACCTACAAATATTATTTGTCCCTCACGAAAATATAACAGTTGATGAGAGGCTCATTCCATTTAGAGGTAGATGCCCATTCCTAGTATACATGCCAAGTAAGCCCAGCAAATACGGAATGAAGGCATGGGTAGCTGCAGATATGCGAACAAAATTTTGCCTCAATTTTCAAATTTATTTAGGAAAAGAATGCACAACTGCCCCACCAGAGCGAAATCAAGGTCAAAGAGTCGTGATTGACCTGGTAGGAGAGTATAATGGGCGAAATATTACAACGGATAATTTTTTTACCACGAGAGACCTTGCATTAGCATTGTTGAGAAAAAATATAACTTTGGTTGGAACTGTCAGAAGTAATAAGCGTTTCCTTCCAGTTTGTGGCACTAAGAAAGAATTACGACGTTTGCGTGCGCTATCGAGTCGGTTTTTTTTCAACGATCAAATTACCATTGTTCAATATGTTCCAAAAAAATATAAGATGGTTACAGTTTTGAGCTCGTTGCATCACGACAGTAATGTTCTAAGAAACCATCCAAAGCAGTTCCCTGAAATTATCGACTTTTACAACTCTACAAAATCTGGAGTTGATACAATTGATAAGCTAGTAGAAACTGACACGTGCAAGAGGCAAACTAATCGTTGGCCGGTGGCGCTATTTGCAAACATAATAGACATTTCTGCACTCAATGGCTACGTACTGTGGACAGAAACAATACCGAACTGGAATGCCTCAAAAACATTCAAAAGAAGAATATACCTTGAACAGCTTGGGTGTGATCTTGTTCAAGAATTAATTCGACAAAGAGAACGAATGCCTAGAACTCAATCATCTGTAGACATTGTCCGGTCAATACGGGCAGAAGCCGAACAGCCCACTACATCTACAGGTGCTGTACAAAAGAAGAGAAAAGCCAGCCAACGAGCCACATGTGCCGTTTGCCCATCTTCAATTTGCCGCAAAACATACGAGCACTGCACTGTTTGTCAGAAACCAGTATGCCCACAACATCGTACCACGATTACAACATCGACAAGTTATTGTCACGAACATACAAAATAAATATTTAATTTATTTAAAATAACTATTTTTTGTTTGTGTTATTAACTACTTTTAAATAACTAAGTCATGAATTAAAATTTTATGTTAATTTAAATATATTGAACAACAGGTCATTTCGTGACCTTAGCATAACATGTGTGAGTTTTTCTTAAGGTAACAGAGGGGTTAAAGAATCAGCAAAAAGGAAGGAGTTCTAAAGTTTTGTATTCAATTCGAATGCTTTGGAATACAAAGAAAATCGACAAAAGCCTTTTAAAGGAACCGCAAAATTTGGCTGGCAAATTCAATTGTCGGAAATATAAAGATGGAAAAGATTTTATAACGTACACACAAGAATTTAATTTTTTCATTTTTAATAAACCACGTTCTTTCTTCACACTCGACACCACGGCAAACGTGCTCTTTTGTTATCGAGATTTTAAAGGCGAAAAAAAAGATGAATAAAACAAGAAAAAAATTCAAAAGACAATCAGAAATTCTCAAGTTTGCGAAAGCGCAACGGAAAATGCGCAACGCATGAAAAAATTGGCAATGCCACTCAGTCAATGCGTATGGCATACAATTCAAGTCACAATTTTCTATTAGAGAAGAGAAAATAAATAAAATAGCATCAAGGAATTTTAAACCTTTGCATTATTATTTTTTTTTCTTTTCGATTTACAATTCTAGTTTTTATTAACAAAAAAAACTTTGTCAAGTGATTGTGTCCAGATATTTCGCTATATTTCAACTGCATTTCCAACTCTCATCACGTTCTTCCGTCGCCCTTTCGTAGGTGTGTTCCGGAAGGATGGATGATGCATCATTTGTAAAACTATTCTGAACACATCAATTCATCTCTCCCTCTCTTCCCTCTTCAACTCTTCCCTCTTGAGGACGATTGTGATAAAGTATATTTTTTACGCTACTCCGCCCTGATTAAAACTTTAATTATTTTGTTATTTACCCTCTTCTGTCTTTCCATCAAGTTCCGCGAATATTTACTCTCCTCGACTTCATTTGTTTTCATGTCGTTCATCTTCGCTCAACGTTTCTATCATTCCCGTTGCATGGTCTGTTCTGTAATAGTAAAATTAATTTTTAAATTAATTAATTTAAGTCACAATTTGATTTCCTTCAATTTTCTGCGATATTAATTCTTTCATTTTGAAATTTTTCATTTATATATCGTTGCTTTAATTTCATAACAATACTGAAGATGTTTCAGTTAAAGCAATCAATGAAGAAAAAAAAGCGATTACACTAAACAATATACGATTTTTTCAAAATATGGTCTGTTAGGACCTTTACACACTATTATGTAATCTCTAGTGCCAACGTTTCCTATAAACAGTTTCGGGTAAGGTCATCAACAAATCCTCTCAGTTCAAACGATAACAAAATTTTTTACTATAGAGGTTATAGTTATTAGTTTGTCCATTTGTAAAGGTTAAACAAATAGAATAATTGAATTTTAGATCCACAATGGTGGTTGCACCCATTGCAGTACTTGAGTGTACGTGTGCATGTACATACATGTAACAGTGACGTGTGTAACCGACATGAATCTATTTTACCTGTCGTAACCCCAGTCACTCACTCTCCCACATACATAATTTTCGTGTTATTTCTTTACGTGATATTCATCACATGCTTCTTCTTCGCCCTTCTTCACATACCACAGTTTTGTAAATATTAATACCCTTCTATGTCAACATTTTCATTCACTGGATTCACATACGTTCACACAAATAAAACTGGGCAGACACGCACAACCGACCGACCGATCCGATTAAACAAAAACTCATCCACCCACACGTTCACTACAATAACAAAATCATTCTCCTGAGAAAAGTAACCTTTAATGCTTCCAGCTCCCTAGCATTCAGCTATTTTATATGTTCGCTTTGTCCTCTCAGTGGACTAATGTCGAGTAAAACAGTTTACGCACATATGTCGAAGAGGTGTGGTGGTGGTTTATGTTAGTGTTGTTGTTCTTGTCGTTATCGTTGTTGTTATTGTTTTTGCTGTTGCTATTGTTACGATTGTTGCCATGTCAGTGAGATGTTCGCCGTTGCCTCTGACACATCGCTGCTTTGATGTTTCTACCATTTCTTTTGCTCTCCATTTAATTCCATTTCATTCAATTCAGATCTCGAATGTTGAATTAAATATTTAGCCATACATGACTAAATCTTATAAATATAAACTCCCGCTTATCATCCCCCAGACCCATTCGCAAACCCGAAACATCGCCGTACCACCTCCTAAAATTATTTTCTTTGACGTAGTTAAAAATGCTGGGAATCACCCTGTGTCCGGACCGTGACGGATAATAATAGAAAGAGCAAAATCTGCAATATATTCTTCAAATAATTTATAAATTTGCACACGAATACAATTGTTTGAGCTTGAGATGAACAAGAAAGCGAAAGAGTGAGAGAGTGAAATTAGGGAGAAGCATTGGGTACTTTAGAATGAGCTTTCGAGGAAACAAATGATATGACGTTTCCAAAATAATTTTATTTTATTGGTCTACAAGGAACTACGTCTGTCCTTACATACAATCTTTACAAGTTCTGTCGTAGACATCTAAATTTTCAGATATCCATTTTAATATAAAAGCAAAGAAGTGATACAAACTAAAAACTGAGCGGGATCAAATCGTACCTCAGTGACCGCGCTCAAATGGTTGTTTTCAACAATACTGTATCCAAAGATTTTTCTGTGCCATCCGGAGTTCCGCAAGGAAGCCTTTTAGGACCGTTGCTGTTCCTTATTTTCATATATGACCTTCCATCGGCTATTGTGAACGAAAATGTACTTATGTTTGCTGATGATGTGAAGCTTATTTTATCCTACAAAAACGAAAGTAATGCTTTATTATTCCAGTCTGACATTGATTCCTTAACTGCATGGTGCAACGTAAACTGCATAGACCTTAATTTAAACTAGTATGAACGTTATATTCGGCCTGGCCGAAGCTTATATATTCTATTCCCGAATCTCTTGATAACAACGTTCAAATAAAATGCCGGCGAGTTATATAGATATATTATATATTTATATTTAAATTGTTATATTTACATTTATAACCAGCCTGTGGTTGGTACCAAACATTCGTACCACATTTCATGCTTTATTTGTTCTTTTCAACGCTCATTTTTTGTGAAGCAATTTTAATTGAGGTGTGGGCGTGGTAGTTTTCTGATTTCACCCATTTTTAATGCCACCTATCCTAAGATGACGGGGAATATTTGTGCCAAATTTCAAAAAATTTACAAAAGATTATTATGTTATACGTCATCCATACAAGATTGTCTCTACGCGATTTATTTTACGCGATTCATTTTAATTGTATATTTAAATAACAAAATTCCAATATATTTTAGTCGTACAGAAAGAAACCTAAATTACGACATTGCGCATTTAGCCATACTCTCTCGGACTACAGACCCAGATTTAAACGTACTGAACTCTTAAGGTCCTTTGCAATTTATATATAATTATTATAGTTTTTTAAAAGAAATAATGAAGAAGAAGATTTTTAAAGTCAGTCTGAAAACTGACAAAATGCTTTATTTAGCTTTAATTTAACTGAAACTGTAAAAACCCCAAACACATAATCAATATCCCATCATTTTCAATACTACCTATCCTAAGATGACGGGGAATATTTGTGCCAAATTTCATGTCAATATCTCTATTTTTACGTCTGTACGCCTGCACGAATTTCGTCTCTAGAGGGCGGACCGCGCCTACATTTTGGATTATATTTTCAAATGAGGTAAGAGGCACGCACGTATAATTTCACCTTTAAGTTCGTACTCGAAGCTGAGAAATTTACCTCTAAACACGATTTAATTCACATTACATACCAAAAGTAGGCGTGGAAGTCGTCCGAATTCGCCCGTTTTCAATGCCAACCAGCCTATCCTAACACGAAATATTCACACCAAATTTTATGATCATAGCTTCATTCGTTCTCTTGTAATCGTGATTTCCACAGAAAGACATACAGGCAGATTCCTCTATGCGTTTTACATGGACGCCTGCCGTGTTGTCTTAAGTCCATGGCGGGCCATCCCGCACGGGGTTGCAAGTACAGACTTTGTGAATGTACCTTTTCTCCTATATGACGCCAACCGGCGTCCAAGTTTACGGGCCTACGGGTTGCCAAGCCGTAGCGTTTGTACTTTAGGTGTAGTCGAGGCCTACCCAACCTCTGCCGGTCTATGGGGCCCGGCACCCGGTAATGTTTTAGTGAATTACCACACCCGATCTCATCCAAACTAGTACAAGCGTGACTTTGGGTTTCACCAACAGCCACCACGATGCTCCCACAAGGGGGCCTACCCAATGACAAGCATATGGGCTTGGAATTTGGTCTGTGTTAAGTATATTTTTTTGCTTGCCACCCGTGGTACCAGTTTAAAGCCTATGGTAGGCTTCGGAACTAAAGTTACCTGATCATGGCAAATGACCATTTGCAACCATAGTCACTGCCATTTTGGACCCTTACATCACGGGACTGGCACCCAAAGACAGATTTCTGCCTTGTGCTTAACGTGTACGCCTACCATGATTGGTTTAAGTACACGGCGGGCCATCCCGCACGGGGTTGCGAGTACGAACTCTGTGAACGTACCTTTTTTTGCATATAGCGACAACCGACGCCCATTTCGCTTACGGTAGCCAACCGTAGCTTTGTCATGTACCTGTGGAAGCCTGTGTGTGGCAGGACATTCCTCGCAGGTAACTATTGCGGCACTATCTAAGGCCTTGTGCCGGTGGGGACACTCACCGGCACTTGAGTTGACGGAGGCGGCCTCCTCGCGCAACTCGCGGAGACTCAAAATCTCTACCCGCGTTTCTTTGGGTGGTAACCACAGCCACCACGAAGCTCCCACTAGGGGGCCTACCCACGATGCACTATATGCGTGAGCTCTATATTAGCGGGGTTGGAAGACCCCTATACAACGTGCATCACCCGTGGTACCGCTTTTAAGCCTTCGGTGAGGCCTCGGAACCAGGGTGCATAGTTCATGGCTAGTGAACCAGCTTGCACTCTGGTCACTGCCATTTTGTTGCCCACACCGCAACGGGACTGGCAGCCGAGCACCCAAAGACAGACGGACGGACAGGGCTTAATCGACTCAGGGGATCATTCTGAGCAAGAATATATATACTTTTCTATATCTATTGTAGGTCCTTCGCTGCGTTACAGACTTAGTATCAACGCTAATATATCCTTTTCCCTTTTTTAAAAGAAATAGGATATAAAAAGTGCAAAGAAACCAATTTGCTCGTGTTTCCTATCCCGCATTCCGGAATTACACTACTGGTTCACGGAAATTGGAGGTAATGGATTCTATTCATGATCTCGGTGTAATTCTAGATCGGAAACTAAGCTTTTTGATTCATATTAGTGGCATTGTTAGCCAAGCAAACAGTTCATTGGGCTTTATTAAGTGATGGGCAAAGGAATTTGATGACGCTTACGTAACAAAATTATTGTACACCTCCTAGTGAGACCAATTCTGGAGTACGCTTCACCGGTTTGGATTCCATACTATGGCTGCTACATCTTCCAGATTGAATCTCTACAAAAGCAATTTCTACTTTTCTGCCTGAGAAATGGGATGGTTCAGTAAATTTACCATCTTATGAATCTCGGTTAAAACTGATGAATCTGCCATCATCACTCGTTAATCGGCGAATAATGTTAAATTTTTATCTTGAACACTCTGTCCGGTGTTTCGCATTGCTCTTATCTGCTAAGCAACATTCATCTTAATGTTCCACGTCGTACTCGGGTGCCAGTCCCGTTGCGATAGAGGGCAACAAAATGGCAGTGACTATTAGGTCTGTTCACTTGCCACGGACTAGACTTAGCTAGTTCCGGAGCCTTCTGGTTCCGGAACCAAAGGCGATAAAATGGTGCCACGGGTGATGTGCACCTAGGGTTCTTCCAACCCCGCTAATCCAAATCCCACTCATAGGTCATAGGTAGGTCCCTAGTGGGAGCTTCGTGGTGGCTGTGGTTAATACCCAAAGTTTACGCGAGTAGAGACCATCGTCTCCGCGTAGAGTTGCGTGAGGAGTACCACTCCCCCAACTCGGCTGTCGGTGAGCAAAACACCGGCAGAGGATAGATAGGCCTCGATCGCTATCTGTGAGGAATATCCTGTCCTATCCAGGCTTCCATAGGTACTCACATGGCGCAATCAGGATTAGTTGCATCCGTGGTCGTTGGTTGACGACGATATAAGGTCGATACAGTCTACCTAACAATCCCGATGTGGGAAGGCCCACCGTGAACAAAAGCCAACATGGCAAGTGTCCACGTAAAACACCAAGAGGCATCTGTTCCACGTCGTACATCGAGACGACATGAGCCTCTTCGCTTAAGCTTCTGCAGATCATCTTACCTAGAGCATGAACCTCTTCGTAACGGCTACTTAGATTTTAATTTAGTATTTCCTGCTATTAATTTTGCTGACTGTATTTGGTTAGCGAAACGTAAAATTTTGAATTACTTATCAGCTATTTAAATATTTATTTGTATTCTGCATTAAACCAAAAAGTTTTATGCTTAGCTTAAGTTTTTTTAATAAAAAAAATATCTTCTGAAAAAGTGAAAGAAATTTCCATGGAATGTGCACAATTCGGAAAAAATTACAAGAGACACTTGTATTATATTGACTTTCCAAATAATAACCTATATAAATTGCGAGTACAGCATATTTCCTGTTTTCTTATTTAGGCTTTGATAAAATCAATAACTGTAAACATCATTATCTTGACGTTATCCAAACCTATTCGACAACAGTCTTATCGTAATAAATTACATGATGTTATAGAATGTTTTGCAAGTTGATGCATACATATTCTCTACATTATCATTAGCCCCATCGGAGAATAATGAAATACTCTTGCCAGTTGTTTCTGTGAAATTGTTTTATGAGCATAATTTTTTGTAATTATTATTAGTATTGTTATAATTACGGTAATTACTATCACTTCAAAAGCGGTTTCTATTCAGCAAAGCTAAAAAGAAATAAGTTTGTTGCTTTAAGAAAACGATAAAGGATAATTTGAACACATAAATATGACGTGGTGATGAAGTAGGTAAATTTTGATGAAATTAAGGAAGGAAGCACCAAAGATAGGATGGATGAAAGAAGAAACAAAGAAATAAAGGTAGGAATAAATTAAAAGAGACGAAAAAGGAATAGTGAAAGGTATAAACGTAAGAAAGAAAGAAGGGAAGGAGGATGAAAGCCAAAAAGGAATGTAGGCGAAATCAATACAAAAATGTTGTTTTCTAGTTGCATTTTCGCATTCTGATAAACACAGTAGTAGTCAATCATACGTTGTACACCATATCATTCGCAACATTAAATCAATTCTAAATTTTGCCCATTCAAGAGAGGAAACAAAAGATTATTACGTTATACGTCATCCATACAAGATTGTCTCTACGCGATTTATTTTACGCGATTCATTTTGATTGTATATTTAAATAACAAATTTCCAACGCCTAGAAAAATGAAGTCAGAAATTCTGGAATTCAGTCATACTCTCTCGGACTACAGACCCAGATTTAAACGTACTGAACTCTTAGGGTCCTTTGCAATTTATATACAATTGTTATAGTTTTTTAAAAGAAATAATGAAGAAGATTTTTAAAGTCAGTCTGAAAACTGACAAAACGGTTTATTTAGCTTTAATTTAACTAAAACTGTTTCTTAAAAAAACCTAAACACATAATCAATATCCTACCTGTGTCCAGTCCAGTCGAAATTCAACGCGTTCATTCAAAAATTCGGAATTATTTTATCTTAACGCAAATAAATGTGAACCGCCGGAATACGAGCTTGTGTTCCACAACAAGAGCCCAATAACTGTTCAATAGGAATATACGAGATATAGACCTATAATTATTATGCCTGACATGTGTAGCACGTGTCAAGAATTGAATTCCAAATGAAATGCATTCTGAACTCGACCAGGGTGAACACCGACTGACCCTCGGTTGGCCGTTTGGTTGGTATAGTTATCCCTTTGCAAAAAATATTTCAATTGAAAATTTGTAGACGATGAAAAACGATACATCTTTATGTATTTTAATGGGTGCTACTTCGTTGACAACACATGCTGTTGACGCAAAACGTTTACCCGGTAAAGAATAATCAGAATAAGAGTAACTAAATACTTATGGCTGTCGAAAGGGATTTTGCAAGCATGAAAATGAAATCCTTGTCACTAGACGGCACTACCTCGAGGAAAAATACGAAAATAAACCTTGCATCACGTACGGAATTTGGATTAAATTTAACTTCTCTCACATTTAAGGTGAACTTTATGTTTAAACAATATTGGATGAAATGTTTTTAAAGGGAAATTTGTTCCAAGATATTATTATTAAAAAGTGCGAATTATATGTTAAATTTACATGGCAAACATTGAATATAATATCTCTCTCTCTCTATATATATATATATATATATATATATATATATATATATATATATATATATATATATATATATATATATATATATATATATATATATTATATATATATATATATATATATATATATATATATATATATATATATATATATATATATATATATATATATATATATATATATATATATATATATATATATATATATATATATATATATATATATATATATATATATATATATATATATATATATATATATATATATATATATATATATATATATATATATATATATATATATATATATATATATATATATATATATATATATATATATATATATATATATATATATTATATATATATATATATATATATATATATATATATATATATATATATATATATATATATATATATATATATATATATATATATATATATATATATATATATATATATTATATATATATATATATATATATATATATATATATATATATATATATATATATATATATATATATATATATATATATATATATATATATATATATATATATATATATATATATATATATATATATATATATATAATATATATATATATATATATATTATATATATATAATATATATATATATATATATATATATATATATATATATATATATATATATATATATATATATATATATATATATATATATATATATATATATATATATATATATATATATATATATATATATATATATATATATATATATATATATATATATATATATATATATATATATATATATATATATATATATATATATATATATATATATATATATATATATATATATATATATATATATATATATATATATATATATATATATATATATATATATATATAT
>OZ016505.1:14609063-14649287 GCA_963966595.1 Physocephala rufipes | reverse complement strand
ATATATATATATATATATATATATATATATATATATATATATATATATATATATAATATATATATATATATATATATATATATATATATATATATATATATATATAATATATATATATATATATATATATATATATATATATATATATATATATATATATATATATATATATATATATATATATATATATATATATATATATATAATATATATATATATATATATATATATATATATATATATATATATATATATATATATATATATATATTATATATATATATATATATATATATAATATATATATATATATATATATATATATATATATATATATATATATATATATATATATATATATATATATATATATATATATATATATATATATATATATATATATATATATATATATATATATATATATATATATATATATATATATATATATATATATATATATATATATATATATATATATATATATATATATATATATATATATATATATATATATATATATATATATATATATATATATATATATATATATATATATATATATATATATATATATATATATATATATATATATATATATATATATATATATATATATATATATATATATATATATATATATATATATATATATATTATATATATATATATATATATATATATATATATATATATATATATATATATATATATATATATATATATATATATATATATATATATATATATATATATATATATATATATATATATATATATATATATATATATATATATATATATATATATATATATATATATATATATATATATATATATATATATATATATATATATAATATATATATATATATATATATATATATATATATATATATATATATATATATATATATATATATATATATATATATATATATATATATATATATATATATATATATATATATATATATATATATATATATATATATATATATATATATATATATATATATATATATATATATATATATATATATATATATATATATATATATATATATGTATCGTGTTTCTGAGCCTGGGTATAAATCAGTCTCGCCAGGTTTTTGATTTATTAAAAATAAAATTCCTTGTTTTTTTTATATTATTATTTTCAATTTCTTTACAAAATTGCTTATGAGACAGATATCTTAATAATCTAGTTACAATAGTTCTTACGACTAGTTCTTATGATTATTCTTCATACAAATATTATGATTTTGTGCGACTATTGATCGCGGCGAAATATGCGACCAACCTCTTGTCGCGTATTCTTTTTACGCGGGTTTACCAAATATCGACGTATTTGTAAAAAAAACCTTTTATGCTGCTTTTATACGGTCAACTATTGGACCGTCCGGTAATAATATTAGCCTGTTTCTTTTTAATCTCTTTTTACGCGGTTTTCCTCGCGATCATTTTACGCGGTTTTCATTGTAATATGCCCTGAACTGGCATAATAAAGAAATTTACAACAAGAGTTTGGGTTTGGCGTCCGATTAAAAACACTCGGCCATTCCCAAATAAATTACCGTAATCTACGATTCAAAATTGGCGTCCGCTAAAAAGCACTCAGCCACTACTAGTTGGTTCTTATACTATTGGCGTCCGCTTAAAAGCCCTCGGCCAAAGTATAAGCTAATTTACAACAGGTTCTATGATAATTTCCGAAGTTACTAAGAGTTAGTATAATCTATTTGGCTTCCGCTTAAAAGTACTCAGCCACTACAGGTTAGTTTTATACTATTGGCGTCCGCTTAAAAGCACTCGACCAAAATATAAGTTAATTTACAAGATCAAAGGAATTACTAAGTTACTACTGTGAGTTAGTATAACTAATTTTCGTCCGCTTAAAAGCACTCAGCCACTACTGGTTAGTTTTATACTATTGGCGTCCGCTTAAAAGCACTCGACCAGAGTATAAATTAATTTATAATACATGAGGTGCGACTTACCGTCTGAACTGTGAGATCCAAAAGAGAGATCGAGTAAGCTTTCACACTCGATTTTATAGTCACATCAAAACAAGTTTTGATGTGAATTGTTGTTTATCGGAAACGGTATCCTATAGCGGATCACCCACCATAATTGTAACTACATGTTTTTTTGTGTGAACGACAAGAAAATGTTAACCTTGAAAATATATTTATATATTTCAGGTTATTGGCTTTAGGTTTCGACCTTTGTTCTTTATGTTTATTTTATGTACTTCGAAATGGGTCGTCCTATGTAAAATTCCTTTGTGATATTTTTTCCTATGTGATTTGTTTGTAATGTTGTTTCTTTGTGAGTGTGCGTTTATTTGTGTTTCGTGATTTTCTGTGATTGTAATATTTTGCTCCTTTGTGTTCATGTGTGTGTTCACTTATGTTTATTTGTCGCTTTGTATGTTTCTGTTTACTATGTAACGACCACGAATTCGTGATCGTTACTATTTAGGTATATTCCAAAGAACATAAACATTTAATACTTAGTTGACATCCCTGATCCGAAATTATAGATTAAAAGTCAAATTAAAATCGTTGGTATCCCTAATTCCATTATGACATTTTTGCTTCGCCTCACTCGTTAGTAATAATTCACATATAGTTCAAAAATAAAATTGACTTAAGGAACGTGAAACTTAGGATCGAGGTTCTTTTTCGCTTGCAAGCAGAAGGACAGTTGAGGCAGAATCAGGTCAGTTTTTGGCAGATTTTTGCAAAATATTTTGGAAGCAGAATCAGGTCAGCTTTTGGCAGATTCTCGCAATACATTTTGGAGGCAGAATCAGGTCAGCTTTTGGCAGATTCCTGCAATATACTTTTGGAAGCAGAATCAGGTCAGCTTTTGGCAGATTCTCGCAATATATTTTTGGAGGCAGAATCAGGTCAGTTTTTGGCAGATTCTTGCTGTAATTCATTGAGTTAGAACAGGTCAGCTTTTGGCAGTTCTAAAACTATACTCCCGACAGAACTAAGTCAGATTTTGGCAGATTCTTACTAAATAATTTTTAGACTCAGTTTAATTCAAGTAAGCTCACTATCTATACTCATGCATTAGAAAATATTGTTACCCGAATATTGTAAGCAACCTTCAGTTGCCAGACGCTCCGTCTGTCTCTAGGTTATGATTTAGAATTAGTCGAAGTGATTCTTGAATAATTAAAATTAGCAACCGTAAAACACAGTCTATAAAATACCCATATATTAGAAAATATTGTTACCCGAATATTGTAAGCAACCTTCAGTTGCCAGACGCTCCGTCTGTCTCTAGGTTATGATTTAGAATTAGTCGAAATGATTCTTGAATAATTAAAATTAGCAACCGTAAAACACAGTCTATAAAATACCCATATATTAGAAAATATTGTTACCCGAATATTGTAAGCAACCTTCAGTTGCCAGACGCTCCGTCTGTCTCTAGGTTGTAATTTAGAATTACCACAAATATTTTATGAATAAATAAAATTAGCAAACGAAAAACACAGTCTGATTTCTATTTCGCCCGAGCTGACAATAGTCAGTGAATAGATCGACTCAATAAATCGATCGTGAGAAATTCAGAAATAGTAACGATTTTTCGTTGTCGTAGAGGGTTTCGAGATCCCTCTACAATGAGCCCTGGAACGGCTGAGCATACCTCAGCTGAGAAGCAAAACTCGTTACAACTATATTGTGTATCTGGGTATTTATTTGTTGTTTGTTGTGTTTCTCTGCCAGTAATTGTATATGTTTACTGATTGTTGTTTTGTTTTAAATCCTATGTGTTTATTTCTTGTTGTCTGGTTGTTCTGTTTGGTGTGTTTATGTGTTGTATTTTTTAAAACAATTGCTTTTAAATTGTTGTTTCTTGAATAGTGTTTCCATGTGTTTGTTCAGGGTTCCTTTTTATTTGCCTCCACTGTACCATTTTGTTCTCTTTTCTTTTCTTCATAAATGATCGCCTGATTTTACGGGACATTTCCAGTGCTCTGCTTTGTGACGCAAGCATCGAATTAGTTCCAGTCCTATGCTCGTTTGTGTTAAAATGTAGTAAATATAAATGTAGTGGGGAAATGAATAATGTAAAGAAATAGTATATTTCTTCACACTCCCCTCTTTCTTTCCGATGTGAGCAGGGTTATTTTGTTCGGCGAAATAGTTATTTTAAATTTTCCCCGTTGGAATTGCACACGTCTATTTTTCCTTCCTGGGTCAGTTACTAGGACATAACGCTGATTGATTTCGCTGCCGATGTCTGGTGGAACGCCGTCACCAGCGGCTCCGTCCAAATCCTCCAAGAAATTATATACTTTCGTTTGCCATTATCGATGTCTTGAAAAATCAGTCTGGGTCAATGTTTCGGAGCTATTGTGATACTCTTTGAGATCTCCGATATGAGCCGTGCGGGTTTTCGAACTTCCTGTGATGCCAAATTCGACAATTACTGGAGAAATGTATCTCTTGATTTGATATGGTCCTTCGTACTTTGGAGCTAGCTTGGCGTTGAATTTGTCTGCTGCTTTCGACAGATGATGGGTTTTGACTAATACTGCGGCTCCCACTTCTGGTTTCTATTGTCTCCGTCGCAGATTGTAGTGCCTGGCCTGATCTATTGAAGCTCTTTCCAGGTTTTTTCTCACGATTTTAAATATTTCTTGTAACCGGATGCCTTTGTATTCAGGATTCTGTGGCGTTGAGCCGGTTCCTATAGTAACTTCATCGAAGAGCGACCCAGGAAGACGTGGTTCTCGACCTTGTGTGAGACAAGCTGGGCTAAACCCTGTCGTCTCGGATGCCATGGTGTTTATCGCTAGAGAGATTTCCGGGATATACTCGTCCCACTGTGTTTGCTTGTTGTCTATGATTTGTGCTAGTGTTCTTCTTACGTTTCTGTTGGCTCTTTCTGTTGGGTTCTCCTGAGGGGTATAAGGTGCTGTAAACTGTTGCCGTACTCCTATACTTTGAAGAAATCTTTGAAGTGGTCTGTTTTTGAACTGAAGACCATTATCTGTGACAAAAACTTTCGGAACCCCATATCTCGCTAAAATTTTTTCACGGAATGCTTTCTTTACATTGTCGGCGGTCGCTTGTCTCAGTGGTACGATTTCTGTCCACTTAGAGAATTTGTCGAAGAAAACTAATATCACTGAATTGCCATGCTTTGTTCGAAGTAATGGTCCAATGAAATCAGCGCAAACGATGGACCATGGTTCATCTGGTAATTGCGTAAGCATTCTTCCTGCGGCTTTGTTTTGCTCTGGTTTATATTTTTGGCAGGATTCACAGCAGCGAACATTTTTTCTTATGTCTCTGAACATTCCTGGCCAATAATATTTGTTTGCTATCTTCGTAATGGTCTTTCTAATTCCTGGATGTCCAGCACTAGGGTCATCGTGATTCTCTTTAAGTACTCGAGCGCGTAAGTGTTTGGGCACGCAAAGTTTCCATGCCGCACAGTCCTCGTCGTTCAACTGCCCTGGAATATGTCGATACAATTGGCCATTCTCTATGACATAATCAGCATATTTCACTGGGTTCTTCTTGATTTCGGTGATCTTGGCTTCGGTCCAGTTGCATTTTTCTCCATCAACTGTGATATTACTTAATTTTTCCACGGGTTCTCTGGACAGTGTATCAGCGACTACGTTCCATTTGCCTTTTCGATATTTTACGTCGAACATATATTGTTGTAACTCAAGCGCCCATCTCGCTAGCCGCCCAGATGGATTTTCCAGTGAATTTAGCCACTTGAGTGCGAGGTGATCCGTTATGACGCAGAATCTATAGCCTTCTAAGTAAGGCCGCATTTTCCTGATTCCCCATACGACTGCGAGGCATTATTTCTCTGTAGCTGAGTAATTCATTTCTGCCTTGTTAAGATGTCTACTTGCATAGGCAACAACTTTCTCGCCTTCGTCGGTTTCCTGCGTGAGAACTGCTCCTAACCCGTGATTGCTTGCGTCTGTCTGGAGCGTGAAACGTTTTGAGAAATCTGGACACGTTAATACTGGTGCTTCAGTTAGTTTTAATTTCAATGTCTCGAACGCTTGTTGTTGTTCTTCGTTCCAATGCCATCGTTTATCTTTTCTCAATAGACTGATAAGTGGGACTACTAATTTAGCAAAATCTGGCACGAATCGTCGATACCACGATGCTGTTCCGAGAAATCGTCGTATACCTCTGACATTTGTAGGAGGTGCCAGTTCCTTGATGGCGGCAACCATATCTGGATCGGTGTGAATGCCCTGGTGGCTTACGACGTGACCGAGATACTTCAAGTCTTGCTTAAAGAATTCACACTTTTCTTTGTTAATTTTCAGGTTGGCATCTCTTAGTCGTCGAAATACTTCTCGCAAGTTTTCCATGTATTTTTCTAGAGTCGCTCCAACTACAATGATATCGTCCAGATATGCAAATGCGTGAGGTTCCATATCTGGCCCGATGACTTGGTCCAGTGCCCTTTGGAATGTTGCCGGTGCAGAGTGAAGTCCAAAAGGCATGAATTTCCACTGAAAAAGTCCTCTTCCTGGTACGGTGAATGCTGTGTATTGCTTGCTATTGTTGCTTACGGGAATTTGCCAGTAGCCATTTTTCAAATCTAAGGTGCTTATGTACTGCGCGTCTCGTAGTCGATCCAAAATGTGTTGAATTCTAGGCAATGGATAAGCGTCAGGTACTGACCTTGAGTTCAACTGCCGATAATCAACGCATAGTCGCCATTGACCATTCTTTTTCCTAACAAGAACGATTGGCGCACTATATGGACTATGTGAAGGCTCGATGCAGCCTTTTTCCAGCAGCTCATCTATTTCTTTGTTTATTATCTCTTGCATCGCGGGGTTTTTCGAGTAATATCTCTGCTTTATCGGTCTGTCGTCTTTCATGATGATTTTATGTTCTGTGATGTTTGACGGTCCTGTAAGTGTCTCAAATTTCTTAAGCTCTGCTTCCAGGAATTTCTCGATCTTTTCCTGAGCCGAATCTTGCTCTTGGCCAACTTTCATGGCTGTTCTCGATGAATTCGCATTTTCTCTGTTGGGTTTTTCTGATGGTTCTTGTGACGTAGCTTCTGTATTCTTCGTCCGTATTGTTGAACATGCAGCACTTTCAGTTGTTGGTGCTCTCAATATGATGGTCTCGCCTCCGCAGCTAATTGATGTTCCAATCTTAATCAGGAAATCCAAGCCTAGTATAATACCATCAGTGACATCTGGTAAAATTAAAATTTGCAGCTCACACACTGCCGCTCCTAGTCGTATAGTAACTTCTATGGCTTCTTTTACCACGTGTACTGTGCCGTCCGCCATTTTTGCCTTGCAATCTACCTCCACCTTCTTTCCTTCGATCATGTCGGCGGCTAATTGGCTGATGAAGCTTCTGGAGGCACCTGTGTCTAAAGTCGCTGTGACAAGTTCATTTCCTAAAGCGACTTTGGCAAAAATTATATCTTCATTGTAGTTCAAGCACTTCGTGGGGTACGAGGAAAGCTTCTGTTCAATGGGTCCACCAGTCCTCGTCTCTGCTGGACACCCTGCGCGTTTCCCTGATTTTTCTTACAGCACTCGATTGTTCTAACTCCTTGTTTTCCGCATTCCTAACAGAAAATTTTCCTAGAGTTACGGCATTCTCGCTGGAAATGTCCATTTTCGCCACATCTTCTACAGGCTGTTCGTGGATCGGATTGATGAATTGTGGTTTCAGTGGATATCATTCTGTGTGACTCTAGTGGTTGACGGCGTTGAATTTGAAAAGCTCGTTGCGGTTCAGAATCTGGACGAATGCCTTCGAAATCCTCTGCCATGGTCAGATTTATATATATATATTATATATATATATATATATATATATATATATATTATATATATATATATATATATATATATATATATATATATATATATATATATATATATATATATATATATATATATATATATATATATATATATATATATATATATATATATATATATATATATATATATATATATATATATATATATATATATATATATATATATATATATATATATATATATATATATATATATATATATATATATATATATATATATATATATATATATATATATATATATATATATATATATATATATATATATATTTAGATATATATTATATATATTATATATATATTTATATAGATTATATATATATATATATTTTTTTAATGTTATTATTATTTTATGTTCTTTAATGTTATTATATTTTTTCCGCACTGTTAAAATTTTTTATTTGTTGCTATTTATTTTTCTTGTAGACTGTTCTCACGTTGCTTAGTTTTTATTTTCACTTGTCCTGTTTTTTTTAACCACGCTTGCTCGATGATTTTGTCCGGTGTATTATTTTTTCCAAATTTCTAGTCCCTGCTCTGGCGCCATTTGTAACGATGTTTTCTGAGCCTGGATATAAATCAGTCTCGCCAGGGTTTTGATTTATTAAAAATAAAATTCTTTGTTTTTTTATTATTATTTTATTTTCAATTTCTTCACAAAATTGCTTATGAGACAGATATCTTAATAATCTAGTTACAATAGTTCTTACGACTAGTTCTTATGATTATTCTTCATGCAAATATTATGATTTTGTGCGACTATTGATCGCGGCGAAATATGCGACCAACCTCTTGTCGCGTATTCTTTTTACGCGGGTTTACCAAATATCGACATATTTGTAAAAAAATCCTTCTATGCTGCTTTTATACGGTCAACTATTGGACCGTCCGGTAATAATATTAGCCTGTTTCTTTTTAATCTCTTTTTACGCGGTTTTCCTCGCGATCATTTTACGCGGTTTTCATTGTAATATGCCCTGAACTGGCATAATAAAGAAATTTACAACAAGAGTTTGGGTTTGGCGTCCGATTAAAAACACTCGGCCATTCCCAAATAAATTACCGTAATCTACGATTCAAAATTGGCGTCCGCTAAAAAGCACTCAGCCACTACTAGTTGGTTCTTATACTATTGGCGTCCGCTTAAAAGCCCTCAGCCAAAGTATAAGCTAATTTACAACAGGTTCTATGATAATTTCCGAAGTTACTAAGAGTTAGTATAATCTATTTGGCGTCCGCTTAAAAGCACTCAGCCACTACTGGTTAGTTTTATACTATTGGCGTCCGCTTAAAAGCACTCGACCAAAGTATAAGTTAATTTACAAGATCAAAGGAATTACTAAGTTACTACTGTGAGTTAGTATAACTAATTGGCGTCCGCTTAAAAGCACTCAGCCACTACTGGTTAGTTTTATACTATTGGCGTCCGCTTAAAAGCACTCGACCAAAGTATAAATTAATTTATAATACATGAGGTGCGACTTACCGTCTGAACTATGAGATCCAAAAGAGAGATCGAGTAAGCTTTCACACTTGATTTTGTAGTCACATCAAAACAAGTTTTGATGAGAATTGTTGTTTATCGGAAACGGTATCCGCGGTATAGCGGATCACCCACCATAATTGTTACTACATGTTTTTTTTTGTGTGAACGACAAGAAAATGTTAACCTTGAAAATATATTTATATATTTCAGGTTATTGACTTTAGGTTTCGACCTTTGTTCTTTATGTTTATTTTATGTACTTCGAAATGGGTCGTCCTATGTAAAATTCCTTTGTGATATTTTTTCCTATGTGATTTGTTTGTAATGTTGTTTCTTTGTGAGTGTGCGTTTATTTATGTTTCGTGATTTTCTGTGATTGTAATATTTTGCTCCTTTGTGTTCATGTGTGTGTTCACTTATGTTTATTTGTCGCTTTGTATGTTTCTGTTTACTATGTAACGACCACGAATTCGTGATCGTTACAATTTAGGTATATTCCCAAGAACATAAACATTTAATACTTAGTTGACATCCCTGATGCGAAATTATAGATTAAAAGTCAAATTAAAATCGTTGGTATCCCTAATTCCATTATGACATTTTTGCTTCGCCTCACTCGTTAGTAATAATTCACATATAGTTCAAAAATAAAATTGACTTAAGGAACGTGAAACTTAGGATCGAGGTTCTTTTTCGCTTGCAAGCAGAAGGACAGTTGAGGCAGAATCAGGTCAGTTTTTGGCAGATTTTTGCAAAATATTTTGGAAGCAGAATCAGGTCAGCTTTTGGCAGATTCTCGCAATACATTTTGGAGGCAGAATCAGGTCAGCTTTTGGCAGATTCCTGCAATATACTTTTGGTAGCAGAATCAGGTCAGCTTTTGGCAGATTCTCGCAATATATTTTTGGAGGCAGAATCAGGTCAGTTTTTGGCAGATTCTTGCTGTAATTCATTGAGTTAGAACAGGTCAGCTTTTGGCAGTTCTAAAACTATACTCCCGACAGAACTAAGTCAGATTTTGGCAGATTCTTACTAAATAATTTTTAGACTCAGTTTAATTCAAGTAAGCTCACTATCTATACTCATGCATTAGAAAATATTGTTACCCGAATATTGTAAGCAACCTTCAGTTGCCAGACGCTCCGTCTGTCTCTAGGTTATGATTTAGAATTAGTCGAAATGATTCTTGAATAATTAAAATTAGCAACCGTAAAACACAGTCTATAAAATACCCATATATTAGAAAATATTGTTACCCGAATATTGTAAGCAACCTTCAGTTGCCAGACGCTCCGTCATTATGATTTAGAATTAGTCTAAATGATTCTTGAATAATTAAAATTAGCAACCGTAAAACACAGTCTATAAAATACCCATATATTAGAAAATATTGTTACCCGAATATTGTAAGCAACCTTCAGTTGCCAGACGCTCCGTCTGTCTCTAGGTTGTAATTTAGAATTACCACAAATATTTTATGAATAAATAAAATTAGCAAACGAAAAACACAGTCTGATTTCTATTTCGCCCGAGCTGACAATAGTCAGTGAATAGATCGACTCAATAAATCGATCGTGAGAAATTCAGAAATAGTAACGATTTTTCGTTGTCGTAGAGGGTTTCGAGATCCCTCTACAATGAGCCCTGGAACGGCTGAGCATACCTCAGCTGAGAAGCAAAACTCGTTACAAATGGCGCCCGAGCAGGGACCGTCGACATCACGCGACGGTTCACCCCAACCAGATAATACAACTAAGGAAGAAGCCCTTCCTGAAAATTTAACGTTCATCTACAAACTAAGAAAAGAAGAAATAGAAGCGTAGATGGCATTGCTGAATCTCCCGACGGACGGCACTGTCAAAGAAATGCGCAGCCGACTAATTACACACATCAAATCTCAACGAAGTAAGAAACCTGTAGAGAAGAGAGAAAAAGACGAGGAAGAAATTCGTTTGCCCATCCCCGCCATCACCATTCCACAGCAGACCAACATGTCATCAAGTGTTGAATTCGATACAATAAATATTGTTCGAAAGTGGAATGTGCATTTCAATGGATCAAGATCTGTTGTCGATTTTGTCGAGACAATGGAGGAGCTGGCCGACGCTTACCGCATCACATACGATCACCTACTACTACCTCTAAATGAAATTCTACGCGATCGAGCCAAAGGTTGGTGGAGGTATAAGCGAGCAGAAGTGGAAACCTGGGCTCACTTTAAAACCGCAGCTTTTCAATTCTTCTTGCCGCCACGTTATATGCAATGGCTAGAGGAAGACTTCATAAAGCGGCGACAAAATGTTCGTGAAAAAGCGAAAGAATACATCATGAGTATGGTGACTATGATGCGCCAGCATCCACGATTGCGCGCGGAAGACAACCTGCATAGAATTTACGAGGGTTTGCGACCAGAATACCGTCTCTATATCAAACGCAATGACTTCGATAGCGTGGATTCTCTGATGTTGTGTACAGACGAATACGAGCATATACGAGTCGAAGAAACTAGGCTGCAACGTCCACACGTTTCTAACTTAGTAGTCACTCAACAGTATTCAAGAAAAACCCATTGCTGGTCGTGTGGTCAGCCAGGCCACACTCGCAGAACATGTTCGAATAAAAAGCAGTTGTTCTGTTCATTTTGCGGAACGTTAGGAACGCTATCCCGAAACTGTAATTGTCGGAGTGTACCAACTACGTCAGACCCTGCACTACAAATGTATCGAATAGAAGTTCGTTGCAATGGATTGCGAGTAAAAGCCATGATAGACACTGGAGCATCCCTTTCTTTTACTGGAAGGTCACTAAATAATTATTTAAGTAAAAATTCACCTGTAATTAAGCAAAAACAACGTCTTGCGTTGGCCAATAATCATTCAATAACCATTGAAATTGGATATATGGTTACACTGAAAATAAACGCACGCAAGATTTGTCATCCTGTTTATTTTTTACCAGGGCTTCAGGAAGATCTAATTGTGGGAATGGACCTCCTTAACAAATTAAACCACACGATGACTGCCGCAGGAAGAATAGTAACGCCTAGAAGTAGTCTAGAATTTCATTCTTGTCGAATGATCAGCTATGTGTATAGATAGAATGATAGCTATGTGTATAATAGACAGCTGTGTGAACATGAACAATCTCTAATGAATACAATTGAGGGGCTTTGTAATATCGATCAACATACCATAAGGGTAACCACAGAAATTCCTTTTAAACAAAGGTATTATCCCCGCAATCCCGCGATGCAGGGAATTATTAATGAAGAAATCGACAAATTACTGCAAGAGAAGAAGATAGAACCATCACGTAGTCCGTATAGCTCCGCCATCGTACTAGTAAGAAAAAAACAAGGTTCCTGGCGTTTATGCGTGGATTATCGCCAACTTAATGAAATTAGTATTCGTGATGCGTATCCGATACCGCAAATACAATCAATATTGGATAAACTCCAAAATGCGAAATTTATAAGTACTATTGACTTGAAGAACGGGTACTGGCAGATACCTTTAGAAGAAAATTCTCGGAAATACACGGCTTTTACAGTACCAGGACGTGGGTTATTTCAATGGACGGTTATGCCTTTTGGACTACATTCCGCCGCAGCCACCTTCCAGCGTATATTGGACAGGGTTATCGGTCCTGAACTAGAACCCTTTGCTTTTGCGTATTTAGATGACATCATCGTCATCGGTACAACTTTCGAGGAGCACATGCAGAATCTAACTACCGTCTTCACAAGGTTAAGAGAGGCGCGCCTGAAAGTAAACTTTGAAAAAACGCAGTTTTGCAAGAATCAGTTGCGCTATCTAGGACATTTAATTACACCACAAGGTATCAGTACAGACCCAGAGAAGGTGAAAGCAATCCTAGACATGCAAGCTCCACGAAACGTAAAGGGGGTCCGACAGATATTGGGCATGGCCTCGTGGTACCGTCGCTTCGTAAAAGGATTCTCGAATATAGTGACACCCCTGACACACTTGCTTAAGAAGGACGTCCGATGGCATTGGGGGGAATCCCAAGAAAACGCTTTTCAACAAGTAAAAACTGCTCTTACCACAGCCCCTGTTTTGTGCTGTCCCGACTTCAGCAAGCCTTTTATCCTGCAAACAGATGCCAGTGACACTGGTCTTGGGGTGGTTTTGGCCCAACGAGTAGAAGGAAGGGAGACGGTAATAGCTTACGCAAGTTGCACTTTAAACAATCTTGAGCAGAAATACTCCACGACAGAGAAGGAGTGTCTCGCGATTATTTTCGGCATTCGAAGACTACGGTATTATCTCGAAGGTTACCACTTCACTGTGGTGACCGACCATCATTCTCTACGATGGCTGCACTCATTACAGAACCCATCAGGCCGACTGGCTCGTTGGGCTCTTGAATTACAACAGTATGACTTTAACATAGAATATCGCAAAGGTACACTAAATGTAGTGGCGGATGCATTATCCCGTAACCCAGTACCAGAGATCGCGCAATGCTGCCAGATACAAGCAGTAGATTGGTACAACACACAATGGCAAAAAGTACAGCAATCTCCAAATCAATATCCCGATTACCAGGTTCAAAAGGAACAACTCTACCGGAGAAGTAAACTGCATCCACACAAATGGAAACTCTGCATTCCGACACAAAAAGTGGCCTCAATCTTATACGAAATACATGACCAAGCCCCAGCCGGTCATTTCGGTTTCCGTAAAACTCTACGCCGAGCTAAAGAACATTACTACTGGCCGAAGATGTATAGCGACATTAAACGACACGTCCGTGCATGTTCCACTTGTGCGCGGTATAAACCGCGCCAAGGCTTGCCTATGGGCACAATGAACACCACTTCGGCCACGGAACCGTGGCAGATTGTGTCATCAGATTTTATGGGTCCGTTGCCTCGAACACGTAAGGGGAATACCGCTCTGCTAGTGTTTATTGATAAATTTACGAAATGGGTCGAACTAGTCCCCGTTCGCCGAGCTACGTCACTCATGGTCCATCAACATCTGCGAGAGCGAGTGATATTCCGCTATGGCTGTCCAAAAATTTTAATCACCGACAATGGCACCCCGTACACCAGCCATCTAGTAAAACAGCTCTTGTCCGACTGCGGTATACAACATCAATTAACCGCAGCGTATGCCCCTCAAGGTAATCCCACCGAACGAATTAATAGGGTAATTAAGACTATGATGGCAATGTATACCGGTGAAGACCACCGCGACTGGGATAAAAAAATCCCCGAGATAATGTTTGCAATTAACACAGCGGTACAGGAATCTACTCAACAGAGCCCAGCCGAGTTAAACTTTGGTCACAACCTCCGCCCACCATTGAGTTTAGCTCAACCGCTCCAACAACCACCACTCAATTTTAAGAGATTATTAGAGAAAGCGTTCCTACAAAATCAGAAAGCTACTCAATACCAGAAGAAATACTATGACCAGCGACGACGATCATGGAAACCAGAGATCGGCACTCTGATCCTCAGAAGAAACCACGCTCTCTCCAGTGCGGAAAGAAATTTTTCAGAGAAATTAGCTCCGAAATTCACGGGACCATACAAGGTCCACACATTCATATCACCAAATATTCTCCTGCTTCTCGATCCTTCAAAGCCCAAGAAATTGATTAGAACTCATATAAATGATATTAAATTGTTCCCCCCCCCCATCCCCGAATTTAATGAAGTTATTCCTCTCACGAAATCAACAAAAGCGATATAAACACTGTAAAGTTACGTCAAAGGTCAGTATCAATAATGCCATACACGATAGTGCACACTAAACCCAGCAAGATGGGAGTACCTGCTCAGCGCCTAGCCCATCTATCGCAGCGTCCCAAACCATATCAACCACCGCCCGAAGCCACGTTGAGAAACAACATTCCACACTTAGGCCCCAAGGCGAGTATCCTAATGGTGAGTGTAGTCAAGCCGGCAAGTATAGAACGACACGAGGAAAAAAACCGTGGACAAACCAGCAAAAGTTAGGATGCCATCTGATCCCTTTGAAGGGATCGTCATCAAACCTCCCAAAGAAAAAAAACGCCGACTCTTCAAAATAATCAGGGAATGGGGTGTGATAGACGTCGAAGTATTTCGCGGGTGGGCCGATCTCTCATGTGGCGATAAAAAGAAAAGAATTAAGGTGACCGAAGAGACGCAACCTTCAAAAACAACCACCACCGTCAACACCATAGTACCACCGTAAAGAATCCAGGAGTCACATACTGTCCACCAAATCGACTTGCCGATTTCTCTTTGTTTATATATATATATTTTTTGTTACGTTTTGAATTTATGAATTATAATTGAATTATATTTTAAGTTTTGAATTTTGTTACTATTAGTTATTGAATTAACGTTATTAAATGTTATGGAATTGATCGTTCCTTAAATCAATTGTAGGGCGGAATTTGTTTTTTTTTTCTTTTTCTTTTTCTTCTTTGAAGGGAAGACTGTAACGACCACGAATTCGTGATCGTTACAATTTAGGTATATTCCCAAGAACATAAACATTTAATACTTAATTGACATCCCTGATGCGAAATTATAGATTAAAAGTCAAATTAAAATCGTTGGTATCCCTAATTCCATTATGACATTTTTGCTTCGCCTCACTCGTTAGTAATAATTCACATATAGTTCAAAAATAAAATTGACTTAAGGAACGTGAAACTTAGGATCGAGGTTCTTTTTCGCTTGCAAGCAGAAGGACAGTTGAGGCAGAATCAGGTCAGTTTTTGGCAGATTTTTGCAAAATATTTTGGAAGCAGAATCAGGTCAGCTTTTGGCAGATTCTTGCAATACATTTTGGAGGCAGAATCAGGTCAGCTTTTGGCAGATTCCTGCAATATACTTTTGGAAGCAGAATCAGGTCAGCTTTTGGCAGATTCTCGCAATATATTTTTGGAGGCAGAATCAGGTCAGTTTTTGGCAGATTCTTGCTGTAATTCATTGAGTTAGAACAGGTCAGCTTTTGGCAGTTCTAAAACTATACTCCCGACAGAACTAAGTCAGATTTTGGCAGATTCTTACTAAATAATTTTTAGACTCAGTTTAATTCAAGTAAGCTCACTATCTATACCCATGCATTAGAAAATATTGTTACCCGAATATTGTAAGCAACCTTCAGTTGCCAGACGCTCCGTCTGTCTCTATGTTATGATTTAGAATTAGTCGAAATGATTCTTGAATAATTAAAATTAGCAACCGTAAAACACAGTCTATAAAATACCCATATATTAGAAAATATTGTTACCCGAATATTGTAAGCAACCTTCAGTTGCCAGACGCTCCGTCTGTCTCTAGGTTATGATTTAGAATTAGTCGAAATGATTCTTGAATAATTAAAATTAGCAACCGTAAAACACAGTCTGTAAAATACCCATATATTAGAAAATATTGTTACCCGAATATTGTAAGCAACCTTCAGTTGCCAGACGCTCCGTCTGTCTCTAGGTTGTAATTTAGAATTACCACAAATATTTTATGAATAAATAAAATTAGCAAACGAAAAACACAGTCTGATTTCTATTTCGCCCGAGCTGACAATAGTCAGTGAATAGATCGACTCAATAAATCGATCGTGAGAAATTCAGAAATAGTAACGATTTTTCGTTGTCGTAGAGGGTTTCGAGATCCCTCTACAATGAGCCCTGGAATGACTGAGCATACCTCAGCTGAGAAGCAAAACTCGTTACAACTATATTGTGTATCTGGGTATTTATTTGTTGTTTGTTGTGTTTCTCTGCCAGTAATTGTATATGTTTACTGATTGTTGTTTTGTTTTAAATCCTATGTGTTTATTTCTTGTTGTCTGGTTGTTCTGTTTGGTGTGTTTATGTGTTGTATTTTTTAAAACAATTGCTTTTAAATTGTTGTTTCTTGAATAGTGTTTCCATGTGTTTGTTCAGGGTTCCTTTTTATTTGCCTCCACTGTACCATTTTGTTCTCTTTTCTTTTCTTCATAAATGATCGCCTGATTTTACGGGACATTTCCAGTGCTCTGCTTTGTGACGCAAGCGTCGAATTAGTTCCAGTCCTATGCTCGTTTGTGTTAAAATGTAGTAAATATAAATGTAGTGGGGAAATGAATAATGTAAAGAAATAGTATATTTCTTCACACTCCCCCCTTTCTTTCCGATGTGAGCAGGGTTATTTTGTTCGGCGAAATAGTTATTTTAAATTTTCCCCGTTGGAATTGCACACGTCTATTTTTCCTTCCTGGGTCAGTTACTAGGACATAACGCTGATTGATTTCGCTGCCGATGTCTGGTGGAACGCCGTCACCAGCGGCTCCGTCCAAATCCTCCAAGAAATTATATACTTTCGTTTGCCATTATCGTTTGCCATGTCTTGAAAAATCAGTCTGGGTCAATGTTTCGGAGCTATTGTGATACTCTTTGAGATCTCCGATATGAGCCGTGCGGGTTTTCGAACTTCCTGTGATGCCAAATTCGACAATTACTGGAGAAATGTATCTCTTGATTTGATATGGTCCTTCGTACTTTGGAGCTAGCTTGGCGTTGAATTTGTCTGCTGCTTTCGATAGATGATGGGTTTTGACTAATACTGCGGCTCCCACTTCTGGTTTCCATTGTCTCCGTCGCAGATTGTAGTGCCTGGCCTGATCTATTGAAGCTCTTTCCAGGTTTTTTCTCACGATTTTAAATATTTCTTGTAACCGGATGCCTTTGTATTCAGGATTCTGTGGCGTTGAGCCGGTTCCTATAGTAACTTCATCGAAGAGCGACCCAGGAAGACGTGGTTCTCGACCTTGTGTGAGACAAGCTGGGCTAAACCCTGTCGTCTCGGATGCCATGGTGTTTATCGCTAGAGAGATTTCCGGGATATACTCGTCCCACTGTGTTTGCTTGTTGTCTATGATTTGTGCTAGTATTCTTTTTACGTTTCTGTTGGCTCTTTCTGTTGGGTTCTCCTGAGGGGTATAAGGTGCTGTAAACTGTTGCCGTACTCCTATACTTTGAAGAAATCTTTGAAGTGGTCTGTTTTTGAACTGAAGACCATTATCTGTGACAAAAACTTTCGGAACCCCATATCTCGCTAAAATTTTTTCACGGAATGCTTTCTTTACATTGTCGGCGGTCGCTTGTCTCAGTGGTACGATTTCTGTCCACTTAGAGAATTTGTCGAAGAAAACTAATATCACTGAATTGCCATGCTTTGTTCGAGGTAATGGTCCAATGAAATCAGCGCAAACGATGGACCATGGTTCATCTGGTAATTGCGTAAGCATTCTTCCTGCGGCTTTGTTTTGCTCTGGTTTATATTTTTGGCAGGATTCACAGCAGCGAACATTTTTTCTTATGTCTCTGAACATTCCTGGCCAATAATATTTGTTTGCTATCTTCGTAATGGTCTTTCTAATTGCTGGATGTCCAGCACTAGGGTCATCGTGATTCTCTTTAAGTACTCGAGCGCGTAAGTGTTTGGGCACGCAAAGTTTCCATGCCGCACAGTCCTCGTCGTTCAACTGCCCTGGAATATGTCGATACAATTGGCCATTCTCTATGACATAATCAGCATATTTCACTGGGTTCTTCTTGATTTCGGTGATCTTGGCTTCGGTTGGAACGCTTGAACGTTCCATTTGCCTTTTCGATATTTTACGTCGAACATATATTGTTGTAACTCAAGCGCCCATCTCGCTAGCCGCCCAGATGGATTTTCCAGTGAATTTAGCCACTTGAGTGCGAGGTGATCCGTTATGACGCAGAATCTATAGCCTTCTAAGTAAGGCCGCATTTTCCTGATTCCCCATACGACTGCGAGGCATTATTTCTCTGTAGCTGAGTAATTCATTTCTGCCTTGTTAAGATGTCTACTTGCATAGGCAACAACTTTCTCGCCTTCGTCGGTTTCCTGCGTGAGAACTGCTCCTAACCCGTGATTACTTGCGTCTGTCTGGAGCGTGAAACGTTTTGAGAAATCTGGACACGTTAATACTGGTGCTTCAGTTAGTTTTAATTTCAATGTCTCGAACGCTTGTTGTTGTTCTTCGTTCCAATGCCATCGTTTATCTTTTCTCAATAGACTGGTAAGTGGGACTACTAATTTAGCAAAATCTGGCACGAATCGTCGATACCACGATGCTGTTCCGAGAAATCGTCGTATTCCTCTGACATTTGTAGGAGGTGCCAGTTCCTTGATGGCGGCAACCTTATCTGGATCGGTGTGAATGTCCTGGTGGCTTACGACGTGACCGAGATACTTCAAGTCTTGCTTAAAGAATTCACACTTTTCTTTGTTAATTTTCAGGTTGGCATCTCTTAGTCGTCGAAATACTTCTCGCAAGTTTTCCATGTATTTTTCTAGAGTCGCTCCAACTACAATGATATCGTCCAGATATGCAAATGCGTGAGGTTCCATATCTGGCCCGATGACTTGGTCCAGTGCCCTTTGGAATGTTGCCGGTGCAGAGTGAAGTCCAAAAGGCATGACTTTCCACTGAAAAAGTCCTCTTCCTGGTACGGTGAATGCTGTGTATTGCTTGCTATTGTTGCTTACGGGAATTTTCCAGTAGCCATTTTTCAAATCTAAGGTGCTTATGTACTGCGCGTCTCGTAGTCGATCCAAAATGTGTTGAATTCTAGGCAATGGATAAGCGTCAGGTACTGACCTTGAGTTCAACTGCCCATAATCAACGCATAGTCGCCATTGACCATTCTTTTTCCTAACAAGAACGATTGGCGCACTATATGGACTATGTGAAGGCTCGATGCAGCCTTTTTCCAGCAGCTCATCTATTTCTTTGTTTATTATCTCTTGCATCGCGGGGTTTTTCCAGTAATATCTCTGCTTTATCGGTCTGTCGTCTTTCATGATGATTTTATGTTCTGTGATGTTTGACGGTCCTGTAAGTGTCTCAAATTTCTTAAGCTCTGCTTCCAGGAATTTCTCGATCTTTTCCTGAGCCGAATCTTGCTCTTGGCCAACTTCCATGGCTGTTCTCGATGAATTCGCATTTTCTCTGTTGGGTTTTTCTGATGGTTCTTGTGACGTAGCTTCTGTATTCTTCGTCCGTATTGTTGAACATGCAGCACTTTCAGTTGTTGGTGCTCGCAATATGATGGTCTCGCCTGCGCAGCTAATTGATGTTCCAATCTTAATCAGGAAATCCAAGCCCAGTATAATACTATCAGTGACATCTGGTAAAATTAAAATTTGCAGCTCACACACTGCCGCTCCTAGTCGCATAGTAACTTCTATGGCTTCTTTTACCACGTGTACTGTGCCGTCCGCCATTTTTGCCTTGCAATCTACCTCCACCTTCTTTCCTTCGATCATGTCGGCGGCTAATTGGCTGATGAAGCTTCTGGAGGCACCTGTGTCTAAAGTCGCTGTGACAATTTCATTTCCTAAAGCGACTTTGGCAAAAATTCTATCTTCATTGTAGTTCAAGCACTTCGTGGGGTACGAGGAAAGCTTCTATTCAATGGGTCCACCAGTCCTCGTCTCTGCTGGACACCCTGCACGTTTCCCTGATTTTTCTTACAGCACTCGATTGTTCTAACTCCTTGTTTTCCGCATTCCTAACAGAAAATTTTCCTAGAGTTACGGCATTCTCGCTGGAAATGTCCATTTTCGCCACATCTTCTACAGGCTGTTCGTGGATCGGATTGATGAATTGTGGTTTCAGTGGATATCATTCTGTGTGACTCTAGTGGTTGACGGCGTTGAATTTGAAAAGCTCGTTGCGGTTCAGAATCTGGACGAATGCCTTCGAAATCCTCTGCCATGGTCACTAAGTCTTCCAACGTTGTAAAATCGGTTCTCTTAATATATAATAAATAATCTCTGTGGCAATTTCTGTATATTCGCTGAAGTTTCTGATCTTCCGTGTAGTTTATATGACGCATTAGTGACTGCATGACCAAAACGTAGTCTTTGAACCTCTCTCGCGGACCTTGAATTCTTTTCCGGATGTTATCTTCCAACTCTTCGAAATATCGTGATGGCAGGAAGAATTTCAGGAAATCTGTTTTGAACGATTCCCATGTTGACCAGCCTCGATTGTTGTTTCTAAACCAGCACAGAGCTTTATCTTTCAAGAGCTCTGGCATGGTTCGTGGTAGCATATTATTGGGCAGCTCATATGCCTCTGAGAGTACCTCAATTCTCTCAATAAAACTTATAGGGTCTTTGCCCCCGTCATACCTACAAGACCATTTACGTACCTTATCCATGACGTCTGAATAACTCATGGCATTTCGGAGTACATCTGCCATTTCCCGTCTTACCGATGCGTTGTTGGCTGCGGCCGAATTATCGTGTGTTGTCCCCTTTACGCCTATGTTTTGATTGTAAATTTTACAAATCGCTCCTTGTGATGTCTGGACCGTCGTCGGAGGGGCTGATTTCGTCGTGGGTGAAATTCCGCGGCTCCACTGCTTTTCCAATTCACGTAGGCGATCAATCACTGCGTCTGTTAAATCCAGCGACGTTACGAATCCCGATAGTAGTCTGCGGAGCTCATCGACGGTACCAGTTGTGAATTCTCTGCCGAATTCCTCCAAAATCCTCTGCAAATTCTCCTTGGGTACATTGTATATCCACCCTTTGCCCATCGCGAAAATTGTTCTTTTTGTTTCTTCCTTGTATGGTCTATTCACTGTTCCCGAATTCACTGTTGATTTTAATTTCTGTTGCTATTTTGTTATTCTTTATATTCCTTGTTTGTTCACTGTTCACTGTTCTGGTTCACCGTCTTCACGTTGCATACTTTTTCCTTTCACTTGTCCAGTTTGTTTTTCCCTTGTTTTTTTTAATTATTAGTTTTTTTTAATTAATAAATATTTCTCTTTTTAGTTGTTTTTTTTTAAACCATATTTAAATTTTTTTTTAAACTTCACTTGTCTTTTTTTATTTTAGATTATATATATATTTTTTTTTAATGTTATTATTATTTTATGTTCTTTAATGTTATTATATTTTTTCCGCACTGTTAAAATTTTTTATTTGTTGCTATTTATTTTTCTTGTAGACTGTTCTCACGTTGCTTAGTTTTTATTTTCACTTGTCCTGTTTTTTTAACCACGCTTGCTCGATGATTTTGTCCGGTGTATTATTTTTTCCAAATTTCTAGTCCCTGCTCGGGCGCCATTTGTAACGATGTTTTCTGAGCCTGGGTATAAATCAGTCTCGCCAGGGTTTTGATTTATTAAAAATAAAATTCTTTTTTTTTATTATTATTTTATTTTCAATTTCTTCACAAAATTGCTTATGAGACAGATATCTTAATAATCTAGTTACAATAGTTCTTACGACTAGTTCTTATGATTATTCTTCATGCAAATATTATGATTTTGTGCGACTATTGATCGCGGCGAAATATGCGACCAACCTCTTGTCGCGTATTCTTTTTACGCGGGTTTACCAAATATCGACATATTTGTAAAAAAATCCTTCTATGCTGCTTTTATACGGTCAACTATTGGACCGTCCGGTAATAATATTAGCCTGTTTCTTTTTAATCTCTTTTTACGCGGTTTTCCTCGCGATCATTTTACGCGGTTTTCATTGTAATATGCCCTGAACTGGCATAATAAAGAAATTTACAACAAGAGTTTGGGTTTGGCGTCCGATTAAAAACACTCGGCCATTCCCAAATAAATTACCGTAATCTACGATTCAAAATTGGCGTCCGCTAAAAAGCACTCAGCCACTACTAGTTGGTTCTTATACTATTGGCGTCCGCTTAAAAGCCCTCAGCCAAAGTATAAGCTAATTTACAACAGGTTCTATGATAATTTCCGAAGTTACTAAGAGTTAGTATAATCTATTTGGCGTCCGCTTAAAAGCACTCAGCCACTACTGGTTAGTTTTATACTATTGGCGTCCGCTTAAAAGCACTCGACCAAAGTATAAGTTAATTTACAAGATCAAAGGAATTACTAAGTTACTACTGTGAGTTAGTATAACTAATTGGCGTCCGCTTAAAAGCACTCAGCCACTACTGGTTAGTTTTATACTATTGGCGTCCGCTTAAAAGCACTCGACCAAAGTATAAATTAATTTATAATACATGAGGTGCGACTTACCGTCTGAACTATGAGATCCAAAAGAGAGATCGAGTAAGCTTTCACACTTGATTTTGTAGTCACATCAAAACAAGTTTTGATGAGAATTGTTGTTTATCGGAAACGGTATCCGCGGTATAGCGGATCACCCACCATAATTGTTACTACATGTTTTTTTTGTGTGAACGACAAGAAAATGTTAACCTTGAAAATATATTTATATATTTCAGGTTATTGACTTTAGGTTTCGACCTTTGTTCTTTATGTTTATTTTATGTACTTCGAAATGGGTCGTCCTATGTAAAATTCCTTTGTGATATTTTTTCCTATGTGATTTGTTTGTAATGTTGTTTCTTTGTGAGTGTGCGTTTATTTGTGTTTCGTGATTTTCTGTGATTGTAATATTTTGCTCCTTTGTGTTCATGTGTGTGTTCACTTATGTTTATTTGTCGCTTTGTATGTTTCTGTTTACTATGTAACGACCACGAATTCGTGATCGTTACAATTTAGGTATATTCCCAAGAACATAAACATTTAATACTTAGTTGACATCCCTGATGCGAAATTATAGATTAAAAGTCAAATTAAAATCGTTGGTATCCCTAATTCCATTATGACATTTTTGCTTCGCCTCACTCGTTAGTAATAATTCACATATAGTTCAAAAATAAAATTGACTTAAGGAACGTGAAACTTAGGATCGAGGTTCTTTTTCGCTTGCAAGCAGAAGGACAGTTGAGGCAGAATCAGGTCAGTTTTTGGCAGATTTTTGCAAAATATTTTGGAAGCAGAATCAGGTCAGCTTTTGGCAGATTCTCGCAATACATTTTGGAGGCAGAATCAGGTCAGCTTTTGGCAGATTCCTGCAATATACTTTTGGAAGCAGAATCAGGTCAGCTTTTGGCAGATTCTCGCAATATATTTTTGGAGGCAGAATCAGGTCAGTTTTTGGCAGATTCTTGCTGTAATTCATTGAGTTAGAACAGGTCAGCTTTTGGCAGTTCTAAAACTATACTCCCGACAGAACTAAGTCAGATTTTGGCAGATTCTTACTAAATAATTTTTAGACTCAGTTTAATTCAAGTAAGCTCACTATCTATACTCATGCATTAGAAAATATTGTTACCCGAATATTGTAAGCAACCTTCAGTTGCCAGACGCTCCGTCTGTCTCTAGGTTATGATTTAGAATTAGTCGAAATGATTCTTGAATAATTAAAATTAGCAACCGTAAAACACAGTCTATAAAATACCCATATATTAGAAAATATTGTTACCCGAATATTGTAAGCAACCTTCAGTTGCCAGACGCTCCGTCATTATGATTTAGAATTAGTCGAAATGATTCTTGAATAATTAAAATTAGCAACCGTAAAACATAGTCTATAAAATACCCATATATTAGAAAATATTGTTACCCGAATATTGTAAGCAACCTTCAGTTGCCAGACGCTCCGTCTGTCTCTAGGTTGTAATTTAGAATTACCACAAATATTTTATGAATAAATAAAATTAGCAAACGAAAAACACAGTCTGATTTCTATTTCGCCCGAGCTGACAATAGTCAGTGAATAGATCGACTCAATAAATCGATCGTGAGAAATTCAGAAATAGTAACGATTTTTCGTTGTCGTAGAGGGTTTCGAGATCCCTCTACAATGAGCCCTGGAACGGCTGAGCATACCTCAGCTGAGAAGCAAAACTCGTTACAAATGGCGCCCGAGCAGGGACCGTCGACATCACGCGACGGTTCACCCCAACCAGATAATACAACTAAGGAAGAAGCCCTTCCTGAAAATTTAACGTTCATCTACAAACTAAGAAAAGAAGAAATAGAAGCGCAGATGGCATTGCTGAATCTCCCGACGGACGGCACTGTCAAAGAAATGCGCAGCCGACTAATTACGCACATCAAATCTCAACGAAGTAAGAAACCTGTAGAGAAGAGAGAAAAAGACGAGGAAGAAATTCGTTTGCCCATCCCCGCCATCACCATTCCACAGCAGACCAACATGTCATCAAGTGTTGAATTTGATACAATAAATATTGTTCGAAAGTGGAATGTGCATTTCAATGGATCAAGATCTGTTGTCGATTTTGTCGAGACAATGGAGGAGCTGGCCGACGCTTACCGCATCACATACGATCACCTACTACCTACTACCTCTAAATGAAATTCTACGCGATCGAGCCAAAGATTGGTGGAGGTATAAGCGAGCAGAAGTGGAAACCTGGGCTCACTTTAAAACCGCAGCTTTTCAATTCTTCTTGCCGCCACGTTATATGCAATGGCTAGAGGAAGACTTCATAAAGCGGCGACAAAATGTTCGTGAAAAAGCGAAAGAATACATCATGAGTATGGTGACTATGATGCGCCAGCATCCACGATTGCGCGCGGAAGACAACCTGCATAGAATTTACGAGGGTTTGCGACCAGAATACCGTCTCTATATCAAACGCAATGACTTCGATAGCGTGGATTCTCTGATGTTGTGTACAGACGAATACGAGCATATACGAGTCGAAGAAACTAGGCTACAACGTCCACACGTTTCTAACTTAGTAGTCACTCAACAGTATTCAAGAAAAACCCATTGCTGGTCGTGTGGTCAGCCAGGCCACACTCGCAGAACATGTTCGAATAAAAAGCAGTTGTTCTGTTCATTTTGCGGAACGTTAGGAACGCTATCCCGAAACTGTAATTGTCGGAGTGTACCAACTACGTCAGACCCTGCACTACAAATGTATCGAATAGAAGTTCGTTGCAATGGATTGCGAGTAAAAGCCATGATAGACACTGGAGCATCCCTTTCTTTTACTGGAAGGTCACTAAATAATTATTTAAGTAAAAATTCACCTGTAATTAAGAAAAACAACGTCTTGCGTTGGCCAATAATCATTCAATAACCATTGAAATTGGATATATGGTTACACTGAAAATAAACGCACGCAAGATTTGTCATCCTGTTTATTTTTTACCAGGGCTTCAGGAAGATCTAATTGTGGGAATGGACCTCCTTAACAAATTAAACCACACGATGACTGCCGCAGGAAGAATAGTAACGCCTAGAAGTAGTCTAGAATTTCATTCTTGTCGAATGATCACAAGCATGGAAACACAAACTAGACAGCTGTGTGAACATGAACAATCTCTAATGAATACAATTGAGGGGCTTTGTAATATCGATCAACATACCATAAGGGTAACCACAGAAATTCCTTTTAAACAAAGGTATTATCCCCGCAATCCCGCGATGCAGGGAATTATTAATGAAGAAATCGACAAATTACTGCAAGAGAAGAAGATAGAACCATCACGTAGTCCGTATAGCTCCGCCATCGTACTAGTAAGAAAAAAACAAGGTTCCTGGCGTTTATGCGTGGATTATCGCCAACTTAATGAAATTAGTATTCGTGATGCGTATCCGATACCGCAAATACAATCAATATTGGATAAACTCCAAAATGCGAAATTTATAAGTACTATTGACTTGAAGAACGGGTACTGGCAGATACCTTTAGAAGAAAATTCTCGGAAATACACGGCTTTTACAGTACCAGGACGTGGGTTATTTCAATGGACGGTTATGCCTTTTGGACTACATTCCGCCGCAGCCACCTTCCAGCGTATATTGGACAGGGTTATCGGTCCTGAACTAGAACCCTTTGCTTTTGCGTATTTAGATGACATCATCGTCATCGGTACAACTTTCGAGGAACACATGCGGAATCTAACTACCGTCTTCACAAGGTTAAGAGAGGCGCGCCTGAAAGTAAACTTTGAAAAAACGCAGTTTTGCAAGAATCAGTTGCGCTATCTAGGACATTTAATTACACCACAAGGTATCAGTACAGACCCAGAGAAGGTGAAAACAATCCTAGACATGCAAGCTCCACGAAACGTAAAGGGGGTCCGACAGATATTGGGCATGGCCTCGTGGTACCGTCGCTTCGTAAAAGGATTCTCGAATATAGTGACACCCCTGACACACTTGCTTAAGAAGGACGTCCGATGGCATTGGGGGGAATCCCAAGAAAACGCTTTTCAACAAGTAAAAACTGCTCTTACCACAGCCCCTGTTTTGTGCTGTCCCGACTTCAGCAAGCCTTTTATCCTGCAAACAGATGCCAGTGACACTGGTCTTGGGGTGGTTTTGGCCCAACGAGTAGAAGGAAGGGAGACGGTAATAGCTTACGCAAATCGCACTTTAAACAATCTTGAGCAGAAATACTCCACGACAGAGAAGGAGTGTCTCGCGATTATTTTCGGCATTCGAAGACTACGGTATTATCTCGAAGGTTACCACTTCACTGTGGTGACCGACCATCATTCCCTACGATGGCTGCACTCATTACAGAACCCATCAGGCCGACTGGCTCGTTGGGCTCTTGAATTACAACAGTATGACTTTAACATAGAATATCGCAAAGGTACACTAAATGTAGTGGCGGATGCATTATCCCGTAACCCAGTACCAGAGATCGCGCAATGCTGCCAGATACAAGCAGTAGATTGGTACAACACACAATGGCAAAAAGTACAGCAATCTCCAAATCAATATCCCGATTACCAGGTTCAAAAGGAACAACTCTACCGGAGAAGTAAACTGCATCCACACAAATGGAAACTCTGCATTCCGACACAAAAAGTGGCCTCAATCTTATACGAAATACATGACCAAGCCCCAGCCGGTCATTTCGGTTTCCGTAAAACTCTACGCCGAGCTAAAGAACATTACTACTGGCCGAAGATGTATAGCGACATTAAATGACACGTCCGTGCATGTTCCACTTGTGCGCGGTATAAACCGCGCCAAGGCTTGCCTATGGGCACAATGAACACCACTTCGGCCACGGAACCGTGGCAGATTGTGTCATCAGATTTTATGGGTCCGTTGCCTCGAACACGTAAGGGGAATACCGCTCTGCTAGTGTTTATTGATAAATTTACGAAATGGGTCGAACTAGTCCCCGTTCGCCGAGCTACGTCACTCATGGTCCATCAACATCTGCGAGAGCGAGTGATATTCCGCTATGGCTGTCCAAAAATTGTAATCACCGACAATGGCACCCCGTACACCAGCCATCTAGTAAAACAGCTCTTGTCCGACTGCGGTATACAACATCAATTAACCGCAGCGTATGCCCCGCAAGGTAATCCCACCGAACGAATTAATAGGGTAATTAAGACTATGATGGCAATGTATACCGGTGAAGACCACCGCGACTGGGATAAAAAATCCCCGAGATCATGTTTGCAATTAACACAGCGGTACAGGAATCTACTCAACAGAGCCCAGCCGAGTTAAACTTTCCTCCGCCCACCATTGAGTTTAGCTCAACCGCTCCAACAACCACCACTCAATTTTAAGAGGTTATTAGAGAAAGCGTTCCTACAAAATCAGAAAGCTACTCAATACCAGAAGAAATACTATGACCAGCGACGACGATCATGGAAACCAGAGATCGGCACTCTGGTCCTCAGAAGAAACCACGCTCTCTCCAGTGCGGAAAGAAATTTTTCAGAGAAATTAGCTCCGAAATTCACGGGACCATACAAGGTCCACACATTCATATCACCAAATATTCTCCTGCTTCTCGATCCTTCAAAGCCCAAGAAATTGATTAGAACTCATATAAATGATATTAAATTGTTCCCCCCCATCACCGAATTTAATGAAGTTATTCCTCTCACGAAATCAACAAAAGCGATATAAACACTGTAAAGTTACGTCAAAGGTCAGTATCAATAATGCCATACACGATAGTGCACACTAAACCCAGCAAGATGGGAGTACCTGCTCAGCGCCTAGCCCATCTATCGCAGCGTCCCAAACCATATCAACCACCGCCCGAAGCCACGTTGAGAAACAATATTCCACACTTAGGCCCCAAGGCGAGTATCCTAATGGTGAGTGTAGTCAAGCCGGCAAGTATAGAACGACACGAGGAAAAAAACCGTGGAAAAACCAGCAAAAGTTAGGATGCCATCTGATCCCTTTGAAGGGATCGTCATCAAACCTCCCAAAGAAAAAAACGCCGACTCTTCAAAATAATCAGGGAATGGGGTGTGATAGACGTCGAAGTATTTCGCTGGTGGGCCGATCTCTCATGTGGCGATAAAAAGAAAAGAATTAAGGTGACCGAAGAGACGCAACCTTCAAAAACAACCACCACTGTCAACACCATAGTACCACCGTAAAGAATCCAGGAGTCACATACTGTCCACCAAATCGACTTGCCGATTTCTCTTTGTTTATATATATATTTTTTGTTACGTTTTGAATTTATGAATTATAATTGAATTATATTTTATGTTTTGAATTTTGTTACTATTAGTTATTGAATTAACGTTATTAAAAGTTATGGAATTGATCGTTCCTTAAATCAATTGTAAGGCGGAATTTGTTTTTTTTCTTTTTCTTTTTCTTCTTTTTTTTTACCTTTGTAAGGGAAGACTGTAACGACCACGAATTCGTGATCGTTACAATTTAGGTATATTCCCAAGAACATAAACATTTAATACTTAATTGACATCCTTGATGCGAAATTATAGATTAAAAGTCAAATTAAAATCGTTGGTATCCCTAATTCCATTATGACATTTTTGCTTCGCCTCACTCGTTAGTAATAATTCACATATAGTTCAAAAATAACATTGACTTAAGGAACGTGAAACTTAGGATCGAGGTTCTTTTTCGCTTGCAAGCAGAAGGACAGTTGAGGCAGAATCAGGTCAATTTTTTGGCAGATTTTTGCAAAATATTTTGGAAGCAGAATCAGGTCAGCTTTTGGCAGATTCTTGCAATACATTTTGGAGGCAGAATCAGGTCAGCTTTTGGCAGATTCCTGCAATATACTTTTGGAAGCAGAATCAGGTCAGCTTTTGGCAGATTCTCGCAATATATTTTTGGAGGCAGAATCAGGTCAGTTTTTGGCAGATTCTTGCTGTAATTCATTGAGTTAGAACAGGTCAGCTTTTGGCAGTTCTAAAACTATACTCCCGACAGAACTAAGTCAGATTTTGGCAGATTCTTACTAAATAATTTTTAGACTCAATTTAATTCAAGTAAGCTCACTATCTATACCCATGCATTAGAAAATATTGTTACCCGAATATTGTAAGCAACCTTCAGTTGCCAGACGCTCCGTCTGTCTCTAGGTTATGATTTAGAATTAGTCGAAATGATTCTTGAATAATTAAAATTAGCAACCGTAAAACACAGTCTATAAAATACCCATATATTAGAAAATATTGTTACCCGAATATTGTAAGCAACCTTCAGTTGCCAGACGCTCCGTCTGTCTCTAGGTTATGATTTAGAATTAGTCGAAATGATTCTTGAATAATTAAAATTAGCAACCGTAAAACACAGTCTATAAAATACCCATATATTAGAAAATATTGTTACCCGAATATTGTAAGCAACCTTCAGTTGCCAGACGCTCCGTCTGTCTCTAGGTTGTAATTTAGAATTACCACAAATATTTTATGAATAAATAAAATTAGCAAACGAAAAACACAGTCTGATTTCTATTTCGCCCGAGCTGACAATAGTCAGTGAATAGATCGACTCAATAAATCGATCGTGAGAAATTCAGAAATAGTAACGATTTTTCGTTGTCGTAGAGGGTTTCGAGATCCCTCTACAATGAGCCCTGGAACGGCTGAGCATACCTCAGCTGAGAAGCAAAACTCGTTACAACTATATTGTGTATCTGGGTATTTATTTGTTGTTTGTTGTGTTTCTCTGCCAGTAATTGTATATGTTTACTGATTGTTGTTTTGTTTTAAATCCTATGTGTTTATTTCTTGTTGTCTGGTTGTTCTGTTTGGTGTGTTTATGTGTTGTATTTTTTAAAACAATTGCTTTTAAATTGTTGTTTCTTGAATAGTGTTTCCATGTGTTTGTTCAGGGTTCCTTTTTATTTGCCTCCACTGTACCATTTTGTTCTCTTTTCTTTTCTTCATAAATGATCGCCTGATTTTACGGGACATTTCCAGTGCTCTGCTTTGTGACGCAAGCGTCGAATTAGTTCCAGTCCTATGCTCGTTTGTGTTAAAATGTAGTAAATATAAATGTAGTGGGGAAATGAATAATGTAAAGAAATAGTATATTTCTTCACACTCCCCCCTTTCTTTCCGATGTGAGCAGGGTTATTTTGTTCGGCGTAATAGTTATTTTAAATTTTCCCCGTTGGAATTGCACACGTCTATTTTTCCTTCCTGGGTCAGTGACTAGGACATAACGCTGATTGATTTCGCTGCCGATGTCTGGTGGAACGCCGTCACCAGCGGCTCCGTCCAAATCCTCCAAGAAATTATATACTTTCGTTTGCCATTATCGATGTCTTGAAAAATCAGTCTGGGTCAATGTTTCGGAGCTATTGTGATACTCTTTGAGATCTCCGATATGAGCCGTGCGGGTTTTCGAACTTCCTGTGATGCCAAATTCGACAATTACTGGAGAAATGTATCTCTTGATTTGATATGGTCCTTCGTACTTTGGAGCTAGCTTGGCGTTGAATTTGTCTGCTGCTTTCGATAGATGATGGGTTTTGACTAATACTGCGGCTCCCACTTCTGGTTTCCATTGTCTCCGTCGCAGATTGTAGTGCCTGGCCTGATCTATTGAAGCTCTTTCCAGGTTTTTTCTCACGATTTTAAATATTTCTTGTAACCGGATGCCTTTGTATTCAGGATTCTGTGGCGTTGAGCCGGTTCCTATAGTAACTTCATCGAAGAGCGACCCAGGAAGACGTGGTTCTCGACCTTGTGTGAGACAAGCTGGGCTAAACCCTGTCGTCTCGGATGCCATGGTGTTTATCGCTAGAGAGATTTCCGGGATATACTCGTCCCACTGTGTTTGCTTGTTGTCTATGATTTGTGCTAGTATTCTTCTTACGTTTCTGTTGGCTCTTTCTGTTGGGTTCTCCTGAGGGGTATAAGGTGCTGTAAACTGTTGCCGTACTCCTATACTTTGAAGAAATCTTTGAAGTGGTCTGTTTTTGAACTGAAGACCATTATCTGTGACAAAAACTTTCGGAACACCATATCTCGCTAAAATTTTTTCACGGAATGCTTTCTTTACATTGTCGGCGGTCGCTTGTCTCAGTGGTACGATTTCTGTCCACTTAGAGAATTTGTCGAAGAAAACTAATATCACTGAATTGCCATGCTTTGTTCGAGGTAATGGTCCAATGAAATCAGCGCAAACGATGGACCATGGTTCATCTGGTAATTGCGTAAGCATTCTTCCTGCGGCTTTGTTTTGCTCTGGTTTATATTTTTGGCAGGATTAACAGCAGCGAACATTTTTTCTTATGTCTCTGAACATTCCTGGCCAATAATATTTGTTTGCTATCTTCGTAATGGTCTTTCTAATTGCTGGATGTCCAGCACTAGGGTCATCGTGATTCTCTTTAAGTACTCGAGCGCGTAAGTGTTTGGGCACGCAAAGTTTCCATGCCGCACAGTCCTCGTCGTTCAACTGCCCTGGAATATGTCGATACAATTGGCCATTCTCTATGACATAATCAGCATATTTCACTGGGTTCTTCTTGATTTCGGTGATCTTGGCTTCGGTCCAGTTGCATTTTTCTCCATCAACTGTGATATTACTTAATTTTTCCATGGGTTCTCTGGACAGTGTATCAGCAACTACGTTCCATTTGCCTTTTCGATATTTTACGTCGAACATATATTGTTGTAACTCAAGCGCCCATCTCGCTAGCCGCCCAGATGGATTTTCCAGTGAATTTAGCCACTTGAGTGCGAGGTGATCCGTTATGACGCAGAATCTATAGCCTTCTAAGTAAGGCCGCATTTTCCTGATTCCCCATACGACTGCGAGGCATTATTTCTCTGTAGCTGAGTAATTCATTTCTGCCTTGTTAAGATGTCTACTTGCATAGGCAACAACTTTCTCGCCTTCGTCGGTTTCCTGCGTGAGAACTGCTCCTAACCCGTGATTACTTGCGTCTGTCTGGAGCGTGAAACGTTTTGAGAAATCTGGACACGTTAATACTGGTGCTTCAGTTAGTTTTAATTTCAATGTCTCGAACGCTTGTTGTTGTTCTTCGTTCCAATGCCATCGTTTATCTTTTCTCAATAGACTGGTAAGTGGGACTACTAATTTAGCAAAGTCTGGCACGAATCGTCGATACCACGATGCTGTTCCGAGAAATCGTCGTATACCTCTGACATTTGTAGGAGGTGCCAGTTCCTTGATGGCGGCAACCATATCTGGATCGGTGTGAATGCCCTGGTGGCTTACGACGTGACCGAGATACTTCAAGTCTTGCTTAAAGAATTCACACTTTTCTTTGTTAATTTTCAGGTTGGCATATCTTAGTCGTCGAAATACTTCTCGCAAGTTTTCCATGTATTTTTCTAGAGTCGCTCCAACTACAATGATATCGTCCAGATATGCAAATGCGTGAGGTTCCATATCTGGCCCGATGACTTGGTCCAGTGCCCTTTGGAATGTTGCCGGTGCAGAGTGAAGTCCAAAAGGCATGACTTTCCACTGAAAAAGTCCTCTTCCTGGTACGGTGAATGCTGTGTATTGCTTGCTATTGTTGCTTACGGGAATTTGCCAGTAGCCATTTTTCAAATCTAAGGTGCTTATGTACTGCGCGTCTCGTAGTCGATCCAAAATGTGTTGAATTCTAGGCAATGGATAAGCGTCAGGTACTGACCTTGAGTTCAACTGCCGATAATCAACGCATAGTCGCCATTGACCATTCTTTTTCCTAACAAGAACGATTGGCGCACTATATGGACTATGTGAAGGCTCGATGCAGCCTTTTTCCAGCAGCTCATCTATTTCTTTGTTTATTATCTCTTGCATCGCGGGGTTTTTCGAGTAATATCTCTGCTTTATCGGTCTGTCGTCTTTCATGATGATTTTATGTTCTGTGATGTTTGACGGTCCTGTAAGTGTCTCAAATTTCTTAAGCTCTGCTTCCAGGAATTTCTCGATCTTTTCCTGAGCCGAATCTTGCTCTTGGCCAACTTTCATGGCTGTTCTCGATGAATTCGCATTTTCTCTGTTGGGTTTTTCTGATGGTTCTTGTGACGTAGCTTCTGTATTCTTCGTCCGTATTGTTGAACATGCAGCACTTTCAGTTGTTGGTGCTCTCAATATGATGGTCTCGCCTCCGCAGCTAATTGATGTTCCAATCTTAATCAGGAAATCCAAGCCTAGTATAATACTATCAGTGACATCTGGTAAAATTAAAATTTGCAGCTCACACACTGCCGCTCCTAGTCGTATAGTAACTTCTATCGCTTCTTTTACCACGTGTACTGTGCCGTCCGCCATTTTTGCCTTGCAATCTATTCCTGGCCAATAATATTTGTTTGCTATCTTCGTAATGGTCTTTCTAATTCCTGGATGTCCAGCACTAGGGTCATCGTGATTCTCTTTAAGTACTCGAGCGCGTAAGTGTTTGGGCACGCAAAGTTTCCATGCCGCACAGTCCTCGTCGTTCAACTGCCCTGGAATATGTCGATACAATTGGCCATTCTCTATGACATAATCAGCATATTTCACTGGGTTCTTCTTGATTTCGGTGATCTTGGCTTCGGTCCAGTTGCATTTTTCTCCATCAACTGTGATATTACTTAATTTTTCCATGGGTTCTCTGGACAGTGTATCAGCGACTACGTTCCATTTGCCTTTTCGATATTTTACGTCGAACATATATTGTTGTAACTCAAGCGCCCATCTCGCTAGCCGCCCAGATGGATTTTCCAGTGAATTTAGCCACTTGAGTGCGAGGTGATCCGTTATGACGCAGAATCTATAGCCTTCTAAGTAAGGCCGCATTTTCCTGATTCCCCATACGACTGCGAGGCATTATTTCTCTGTAGCTGAGTAATTCATTTCTGCCTTGTTAAGATGTCTACTTGCATAGGCAACAACTTTCTCGCCTTCGTCGGTTTCCTGCGTGAGAACTGCTCCTAACCCGTGATTACTTGCGTCTGTCTGGAGCGTGAAACGTTTTGAGAAATCTGGACACGTTAATACTGGTGCTTCAGTTAGTTTTAATTTCAATGTCTCGAACGCTTGTTGTTGTTCTTCGTTCCAATGCCATCGTTTATCTTTTCTCAATAGACTGGTAAGTGGGACTACTAATTTAGCAAAATCTGGCACGAATCGTCGATACCACGATGCTGTTCCGAGAAATCGTCGTATACCTCTGACATTTGTAGGAGGTGCCAGTTCCTTGATGGCGGCAACCATATCTGGATCGGTGTGAATGCCCTGGTGGCTTACGACGTGACCGAGATACTTCAAGTCTTGCTTAAAGAATTCACACTTTTCTTTGTTAATTTTCAGGTTGGCATATCTTAGTCGTCGAAATACTTCTCGCAAGTTTTCCATGTATTTTTCTAGAGTCGCTCCAACTACAATGATATCGTCCAGATATGCAAATGCGTGAGGTTCCATATCTGGCCCGATGACTTGGTCCAGTGCCCTTTGGAATGTTGCCGGTGCAGAGTGAAGTCCAAAAGGCATGACTTTCCACGGAAAAAGTCCTCTTCCTGGTACGGTGAATGCTGTGTATTGCTTGCTATTGTTGCTTACGGGAATTTGCCAGTAGCCATTTTTCAAATCTAAGGTGCTTATGTACTGCGCGTCTCGTAGTCGATCCAAAATGTGTTGAATTCTAGGCAATGGATAAGCGTCAGGTACTGACCTTGAGTTCAACTGCCGATAATCAACGCATAGTCGCCATTGACCATTCTTTTTCCTAACAAGAACGATTGGCGCACTATATGGACTATGTGAAGGCTCGATGCAGCCTTTTTCCAGCAGCTCATCTATTTCTTTGTTTATTATCTCTTGCATCGCGGGGTTTTTCGAGTAATATCTCTGCTTTATCGGTCTGTCGTCTTTCATGATGATTTTATGTTCTGTGATGTTTGACGGTCCTGTAAGTGTCTCAAATTTCTTAAGCTCTGCTTCCAGGAATTTCTCGATCTTTTCCTGAGCCGAATCTTGCTCTTGGCCAACTTTCATGGCTGTTCTCGATGAATTCGCATTTTCTCTGTTGGGTTTTTCTGATGGTTCTTGTGACGTAGCTTCTGTATTCTTCGTCCGTATTGTTGAACATGCAGCACTTTCAGTTGTTGGTGCTCTCAATATGATGGTCTCGCCTCCGCAGCTAATTGATGTTCCAATCTTAATCAGGAAATCCAAGCCTAGTATAATACTATCAGTGACATCTGGTAAAATTAAAATTTGCAGCTCACACACTGCCGCTCCTAGTCGTATAGTAACTTCTATGGCTTCTTTTACCACGTGTACTGTGCCGTCCGCCATTTTTGCCTTGCAATCTACCTCCACCTTCTTTCCTTCGATCATGTCGGCGGCTAATTGGCTGATGAAGCTTCTGGAGGCACCTGTGTCTAAAGTCGCTGTGACAAGTTCATTTCCTAAAGCGACTTTGGCAAAAATTATATCTTCATTGTAGTTCAAGCACTTCGTGGGGTACGAGGAAAGCTTCTGTTCAATGGGTCCACCAGTCCTCGTCTCTGCTGGACACCCTGCGCGTTTCCCTGATTTTTCTTACAGCACTCGATTGTTCTAACTCCTTGTTTTCCGCATTCCTAACAGAAAATTTTCCTAGAGTTACGGCATTCTCGCTGGAAATGTCCATTTTCGCCACATCTTCTACAGGCTGTTCGTGGATCGGATTGATGAATTGTGGTTTCAGTGGATATCATTCTGTGTGACTCTAGTGGTTGACGGCGTTGAATTTGAAAAGCTCGTTGCGGTTCAGAATCTGGACGAATGCCTTCGAAATCCTCTGCCATGGTCACTAAGTCTTCCAACGTTGTAAAATCGGTTCTCTTAATATATAATAAATAATCTCTGTGGCAATTTCTGTATATTCGCTGAAGTTTCTGATCTTCCGTGTAGTTTATATGACGCATTAGTGATTGCATGACCAAAACGTAGTCTTTGAACCTCTCTCGCGGACCTTGAATTCTTTTCCGGATGTTATCTTCCAACTCTTCGAAATATCGTGATGGCAGGAAGAATTTCAGGAAATCTGTTTTGAACGATTCCCATGTTGACCAGCCTCGATTGTTGTTTCTAAACCAGCACAGAGCTTTATCTTTCAAGAGCTCTGGCATGGTTCGTGGTAGCATATTATTGGGCAACTCATATGCCTCTGAGAGTTCCTCAATTCTCTCAATAAAACTTATAGGGTCTTTGCCCCCGTCATACCTACAAGACCATTTACGTACCTTATCCATGACGTCTGAATAACTCATGGCATTTCGGAGTACATCTGCCATTTCCCGTCTTACCGATGCGTTGTTGGCTGCGGCCGAATTATCGTGTGTTGTCCCCTTTACGCCTATGTTTTGATTGTAAATTTTACAAATCGCTCTTTGTGATGTCTGGACCGTCGTCGGAGGGGCTGATTTCGTCGTGGGTGAAATTCCGCGGCTCCACTGCTTTTCCAATTCACGTAGGCGATCAATCACTGCGTCTGTTAAATCCAGCGACGTTACGAATCCCGATAGTAGTCTGCGAAACTCATCGACGGTACCAGTTGTGAATTCTATGCCGAATTCTTCCAAAATCCTCTGCAAATTCTCCTTGGGTACATTGTATATCCACCCTTTGCCCATCGCGAAAATTGTTCTTTTTGTTTTTTCTTTGTATGGTCTATTCACTGTTCCCGAATTCACTGTTGATTTTAATTTCTGTTGCTATTTTGTTATTCTTTATATTCCTTGTTTGTTCACTGTTCACTGTTCTGGTTCACCGTCTTCACGTTGCATACTTTTTCCTTTCACTTGTCCAGTTTGTTTTTCCCTTGTTTTTTTAATTATTAGTTTTTTTTAATTAATAAATATTTCTCTTTTTAGTTGTTTTTTTTAAACCATATTTAAATTTTTTTTTAAACTTCACTTGTCTTTTTTTTATTTTAGATTATATATATATATATATATATATATATATATATATATATATATATATATATATATATATATATATATATATATATATATATATATATATATATATATATATATATATATATATATATATATATATATATATATATATATATATATATATATATATATATATATATATATATATATATATATATATATATATATATATATATATATATATATATATATATATATATATATATATATATATATATATATATATATATATATATATATATATATATATATATATATATATATATATATATATATATATATATATATATATATACTATATATATATATATATAGTATATATATATATATATATATATATATATATATATATATATATTATATATATATATATATATATATATATATATATATATATATATATATATATATATATATATATATATATATATATATATATATATATATATATATATATATATATATATATATATATATATATATATATATATATATTATATATATATATATATATACTATATATATATATATATATATATATATTATATATATATATATACTATATATATATATATATATATATATATATATATATATATAATATATATATATATATATATATATATATATATATATATATATATATATATATATATATATATATATATATATATATATATATATATATATATATATATATATATATATATATATATATATATATATATATATATATATCTATATATATATATATATATATATAATATATATATATATATATATATATATATATATATATATATATATATAAATATATATATATATATATATATATATATATATAATATATAATATATATATATATATAATATATATATATATTTATATATATATATATATATATATATATATATATATATATATATATATATATATATATATATATTTTTTTTTTTTTTTTTTAATGTTATTATTATTTTATGTTCTTTAATGTTATTATATTTTTTTCGCACTGTTAAAATTTTTTATTTGTTGCTATTTATTTTTCTTGTAGACTGTTCTCACGTTGCTTAGTTTTGATTTTCACTTGTCCTGTTTTTTTTAACCACGCTTGCTCGATGATTTTGTCCGGTGTATTATTTTTTTCCAAATTTCTAGTCCCTGCTCGGGCGCCATTTGTATGATGTTTTCTGAGCCTGGGTATAAATCAGTCTCGCCAGGGTTTTGATTTATTAAAAATAAAATTCCTTGTTTTTTTTATATTATTTTATTTTCAATTTCTTTACAAAATTGCTTATGAGACAGATATCTTAATAATCTAGTTACAATAGTTCTTACGACTAGTTCTTATGATTATTCTTCATGCAAATATTATGATTTTGTGCGACTATTGATCGCGGCGAAATATGCGACCAACCTCTTGTCGCGTATTCTTTTTACGCGGGTTTACCAAATATCGACGTATTTGTAAAAAAAATCCTTTTATGCTGCTTTTATACGGTCAACTATTGGACCGTCCGGTAATAATATTAGCCTGTTTCTTTTTAATCTCTTTTTACGCGGCTTTCCTCGCGATCATTTTACGCGGTTTTCATTGTAATATGCCCTGAACTGGCATAATAAAGAAATTTACAACAAGAGTTTGGGTTTGGCGTCCGATTAAAAACACTCGGCCATTCCCAAATAAATTACCGTAATCTACGATTCAAAATTGGCGTCCGCTAAAAAGCACTCAGCCACTACTAGTTGGTTCTTATACTATTGGCGTCCGCTTAAAAGCCCTCGGCCAAAGTATAAGCTAATTTACAACAGATTCTATGATAATTCCGAAGTTACTAAGAGTTAGTATA